>VRLP01003194.1:0-69050 GCA_009660295.1 Lophius piscatorius
TGACGCACTGATGTTATACACTGACGCACTGATGTTATACACTGACGCACTGATGTTATACACTGACGCACTGATGTTATACGGTGACGCACTGATGTTATACGGTGACGCACTGATGTTATACGGTGACGCACTGATGTTATACACTGACGCACTGATGTTATACACTAACGCACTGATGTTATACACTGACGCACTGATGTTATACACTGACGTAATGGCGTGGCTCTGATTTGGCTCCTTGCCAGTGGAATAGTAAATAGGCTCTTAGGAAATGCGTAAGTTGAACCAACCAGGCACTGGCAATAGCAGCAGCACCGAACGAACACCAGGTTATTTTTGGTGGAAAACGGGTATGAGCCTGTGACAAGATGCTGCTGATCGTCTGAGTTGCCATGGCGACCCGGCACGTTGTGTTGATAATACAAAACATTTAGTCATAAAGTAGAAGGTGCAGTTTGTGGTTGGTTGCTACTGAACAGCGAGGACGAGTCAGATTAAATTTAGCTCACTTAAACCCAAATCTTCCTGCAAAAGACTTTTCTAGACACCCATGAGTCAAGATACACCGGCAACCCATTATAAAAAAAAATAAAGACAGCTTGATTATTACTCGCTAGCGTCTTTCTTAAAACTAACGTTTTTTCCTTGGCGCTTTCAAACAAAACTTTTCACAGTCGTAAATTGCGAGAACGGATGCAAGAGCCGGACGGGTGGTACAGTCTGAGCACTCATGTCTTGCACGAGTTAAGCACTTTGTTAGTTTGTTTTGGAAAAAAACTATATGAATAAAGTTTATTGACTACTGTGAGCTCCACATTTAACAGGAGAACCTGTATTATTTTGGCCCAGGGTTCTGGCTGGTGCCCTCCAAACACACATGTCCCCGTACAATAAATCAAACGATCACTCTGATTGACAGAGCAATCTAATCAGTGATAAATGTGTTTCCTGCCTCGGAGGTAGCACCCCTGTTTTAGAAGTGAAACTTTCCCAGTGCGATGGTAGGGTGCTGAATCTGCAGGTGAACTGTTATGGAGCAGGATGTATGTTTGGATAGACGGGAGTTAATCTTCCTCATCATAAGACCATTTAAATTCAAATGACCACAGTATTCCATGGAATAATGCTTCACTGGAGTTCCTTAATAAGTTTGGGTTTTAATTTTAGTCTAACTTCTGAAACATGCTGCTGAAGCAATGGCTCGTGGAATTATGGGCAATGTTACCCATCTCCCATTAGTTAATGCAAAGCAATAGGATGAGGTCATCTTAATGATTCATCTCCCTTATTCAATGTTTCCCACGGGTCGGGAATTTACTTGCAGTGGTGGGTGCCGCGGTTCAGCGGGCGAGGAATGGGTTCACTCATTCGTTGGTACTAACAATAAATAACTGTTATTAAATAAGTATTACAGTGTCTAGGTTCAGACTGGATTCATCTGTTCTCTAGCCTGTTTGCAGCCCCTCACTGGCTTTAAGTTGAGCTTTAGTGGCTACAGAACACACTTCAATTGCATACTGGCATATTTTTCACTGAAATATCATGACTTCCTTTTTCTGGGGTTGCTTTATAAAAAAAAAAAAAACAAGCTTATTTAAGTTGTGACATGTTTCAATGTTCCGTGGTAGAAAAGCTGGACTACCTGGAGGGAACCCATGGAAAAATGGGGAGAATGTCCAAATTCCACACAGAAAGACCCCCAGAGGTGGACTTGAACCTGACCCCTCCTTCTGCGACCGTGCTCACAATTACTTACAGAACTGTCTTACTTTTAGATGAGAAGACTTTACATTTTAATGCCAGAATTATTTGATTAGGGACATTATTTATGAGGATCAACCCTCTTCTCTGTTAGTTATTTCAGTATTCAGTATTTTATTTTATCTTCATCAGCATAGCCTCGTTCATGGACACAGATGTGTGGGGATGTACCTTTAAGGTACCTTTTAATGTGTATCCTGTATGTAGTAAAAACGGTTAGTGTTCATACTGAGATAGATGTCTAGCTGATGTTGTGCCGTTTCCCTGTGGCGCCGTTAGAATCCTTCCTGGAAGGGTTCTGAGCGGGCGGATAGTATAAACACGGCTCAGCCCCGGCTCCCTCCGTGTGGGTAGTTTATCATAGCTGTGACTTCAGGGCTATCTAAATAGCAGTGAGAGGATGCGTTCATCATGACATTCATCCTCACCAGTGAGAGATGGATGTCCCACCAGTCCAGCAGGTCATGAGTTATCACCCACCAGGGGCTGGTGGTTCATACAAAGGTCAAGAGACTATTTGTCTTTAGACAAGTATGCCTGTCTGAGGCAGCAGCACACACACACAAAGACACGCAAACACACACACAAACGCACACAAAGACACCCACCCACACACACACACACACACACACACAGGCACACGTACACACAAAGACAAACACACACACACAAAGACACATGCACACACAGACACACATGCCCACATGTACACACAAACACACACACAAAGACACGCAAACAAACACAGGCACACGTACACACAAAGACAAACAAACACGCACACACAAACACACACACACATGCCCACAAAAACATACAAACACACACATACAAACACACACATACAAACAGACATAAAAACACATATACAAAACCACGTATAAAAACATACAAACACACATATACAAACACACATAAAAACACATATACAAACACACATAAAAACACATACAAAACCACGTATAAAAACATACAAACACACATATACAAACACACATAAAAACACATATACAAACACACATAAAAACACATATACAAAACCACGTATAAAAACATACAAACAGACATATACAAACAGACATATACAAACAGACATATACAAACACACATAAAAACACATATACAAACACACATAAAAACACATATACAAAACCACGTATAAAAACATACAAACACACATATACAAACACAAACCCGTATCAACATTACATTTATAATTGTATCACTTTGTGTTCACCTTATAGTGTGTGTGTGTGTGTGTGTGTGTGTGTGGAAAAGATTGTCGCTGTAAATGGATTCAAATTGGGGGTCATCACAACGCTATGCCGACCCCCAAAGGTAGGCTGGTAAGGGCCCAAGCCACCTCTGCACCCTGTGGCCCCCCTGAGCATAAGTGACCCACATCCTTTCTATGTTTCTTTCTTTCTTTCTTTTTCTTTCTTTACAGTAAGAACTTCATTGAATACACTGAAAATCTCCCAAATGTAAAAGTGAAATACTTTTACAGTGCACACACAGCCGACACTCTTATAAAAGCTCCCAAACGGTTTAAATAGACCATTAAACAGCTTCCACACATACTGCTGAAATGTGCTCATATATTCAACTCTCATATAATACTGTGAAATATAACAGTTCTGTTGTGAATACGAGCTTCGCAGTTAAAAGGACGGACCTCATGTCCTCTTCAGTGGCTCATAATTCAGCCTTGAACTTGTCTTTATAGAGTGTTTCTAGTATTTCTGTTGAAAACATTATAAAACGAATATTGTTTTTAACAGTTCGCTCTCATTCTCCTTATGCTTCAGCTCCAAACTGTTGATCAACTAATTTAAATATATATATATATTATTATATAATAGTAATATAATATTTAAATATATATAAATATTATTAGATAATAATAATTGAATATCAAAAAAAATGTGATAGAAAAAAAAAGTACATAGCTAAATAGTAAGAAAATAACCCGAGTAAATAAACTAGCTTTAAATGAATAAATAAACTCAGTAAATAGCTGGACTGAATAAAGAAGTAAATAAAACATGTTAAATATTATCCCCCGTGGCGCCGCACAGGAGAGGTTGTTACAGAAATTGGGTGTCTAGATGGATGAAGATACAATTGAATTTAGCATTCTCACGCGAGCCAAAAACAATTCAACATTTGATAATGCACATATACAAATGCTTCAGGAAATACATGTCAGGAAGCATGAAATAACAAAGTTAATATAAATATAAGTTTATGAAAATTAACATGCGCTACAATTTAAAGTTTCTATGTTTGAAAGCACTAGATTAACAGAAACGATCCTCTCAATAATTACATTTTCTTCTGTTATCATGTTGCCCCTCCGTCCTCCACCCGGACAGCTCCACCTTCCAGACTGGACCCCTTCAAACACCTGCATCGACCAGCCTCTTTGCCAAGGTGGTAATCTGATTCTTATTGGCTGCACACTTGGCCAAGGTGCCGCGAGGCCCATTATCTTGCAGGAAGCAGGTGCTGAGATGTATCGCTCCTTGATCACAATGCAGAATTGCGCGGCGCGCACGTTGAGCAATCCATTTTTCAATTTGGTCTCCTGCCTGAGATAAATTAACAGATGTCGATTGATTTTCCCCTCCTGAGTTACTGTGAGCCTTGTTTACACCTGAGAGTCAGGCTGTCGTACCTGAGCGACCGTTAGAGACCGACTCACATCATTATGAACGTTTATTTGATTAGACTGACAATCGGCAGGAGACTTAGTCGGCACTTACTCTGGCCTGTTTTATTTTCTCTACCTCTTGGCTGAGTTTATCGACAGATTGCATTGTCAGAGGTGAGAGTTGCAGAGCGTTGACGCCTGTGTCATAATCATCCTCGCGCTCACTGTGTCCCACCGCCTCATACACGTATCAATCATACAACAAGTGAACTAATGCCTCCATCGCACTAACAACATCCCGACAAAGTCTTTACAGTCATCTCCTCATCCCCTGGAGATTCCAACTTAAGTTGACTCCAGCTCCGGGCCCCCCTCCAGCATTTTCGCAGTCATCTCTGTTAACCAGCTGGTTATTATTGCTAAAAATATGCTTATGAAATTGGTGTAGCCTGGCACCATCACAGCCTAATGACGGGAGTCAAGTGGCGCAGCAGATATGCCCTCACGCACATGCTGTCACAAGCCATTGCATTGAGCTTGAGAAAATGGGATCCAGCATAATTTTGCTCTAAGCCGTTTTCCTCATTCCGAGAGAGGCCCCCTGCATCAAAGTAAGAGAGTGCAGAGACCCTCGTCACAATTTTGACCATTGTAACTAAGTTTTCTCTACGCCAGTTATTTGACCCGGGTTAAGGTTAATTATGGACCGCTGTCAGTTGGTGATCGAAATTTCATTTCAGATAGTACCCAAGGTAAGTTAGTTGACACAGTTAGTCCACCAAGTTTCAACTAATTAACCAAATTTCAGTTCAGATATTTGAACTAGGCTTATTGTCAGTTAGTTGACCCATTGTCAGTTAGTTGGTTCATTATCAGTTAGTTGACCCAATTCCTATTCAGATGCTTTACCCACATTCAGTTGGTTGGCTCATTTACAGTTATTTGACCCAATGCCGGTTCATATAGTTGATCCACTTTCAGCTAATTGGTTCATTGTCAGTTTGCTAACTAGTTAGTTGGCCAAATGGCAGTTAGTTGACCAAATTTCTGTTCATATAGTTGAGTCACTGCCAGCTATTTGGCTCACTGTCAGTTAGCTAGGGGGCGACGGTGGCTGAGTTGGTAGAACGATTGTTAATATCAACCTATCTGAAGGTAGTTGGTTCGATCCCCAGCCACTGCAGTCCACATGTCAAAGTGTCCTCGAGCAAGATATTGAACCTCAGTTGCTCCCAATGGTTGTTCCATTGATGCGTGAATGATGGCGTGAATGGTTACTGCTCCTGATGATTCATGTGGCACCTTGCATGGCCGCCTCTATCATCACTGTATGAATGTTTGTGTGAAACGGTGAATTCTGGCTCGTGTCGTAAAAACGCTTTGAGTGGTCAAACACACTAGAAAAGCATTATATAAGGACAGTCCATTTACCATTTAGGTAACCAACTGCTAGTTAGTTGGCCAAACTACAGTTATTTGACCCGATTTCTGTTCATATCGTTGACCCACTTTCAGCTATTTGGCTCATTGTCAGTTAGCTAACCAACTGTCAGCTTGTTGTCCAAATGACAGTTATTTTCCCCATTTTCTGTTTAGATATTTGATGCACAGTTAATTAGTTGGCTCATTGTTAATCGTCTTATTGTCTGTAAGTTTACTCATAGTCAGTTAGTTGACCCACTGTCAGTTGGCTCATTATATGTTAGTTGGCACATTGTACGTTAGTTGATCCTCTGTCAGTTAGTTGGACCATTCTCATGTAGTTGATCCTGTGTCTTTTAATTCCATGGGTTTAAGTATTGAGAGGATCAAACATTAATCATTAAACACAGGTCAACACATTCTTTTTGTTTTTCTAAGAATGATTAATTCCAATTGTAATCACAAGGTGTTTTTTCTAATTGTAAATGCATCATATTAATGTTCATCGTTCATAAAAGGTTCCAATTATAGAGCATCATGGGGACGTATCAAACAATGGGCTGAACCCTCATCCTGCTCTAGGTTTTACTCACGCTGCATTCCCCATAAGAATGTGTGACAGTCCATATCCTACAGATTGAAGATTAGAGGTCAATGCTAGCACCAGACCTGCTAGCAGTTTGGTGACTTGCTCAAGGACATGTGGCAACACTGAGGGAGCTTTGGTTTCTCTACTCTCTAGTGGACCCTCCAGAAAGCCCAGAAATGTCATAGAGCCAAGTGACTGTCCTGATGATCCCACCTGCCTTTCATGTGGTCAGTCATCCATGTCTGTGAGCATGTACCTACACCACCTCTGGATACCTATGTGTGATGCCACTGGGTTGGGGGGCTCCTGAAAGCAGCAGCACACACACAATCTAGGAGATCTACTGGGAGGCTGTAGAAAAGTGGAGCAGGGTCGCACATGTTGATGGTGTGACAGGAGTTTGGACTGATGATGGCTGGAAAATGAGGGTGATTCCCAGGGAACTATATGTCCGTGTTCATGTGTGGATAACGGCGAGACAGAAGAGGGGAAATAAATGCAAGGCAGTCTGAATTTGCTTCCGATAGTGACAGGACAGCTGCCAGAGCAGGTGTCCCGCCACTCGGAGGTCAGCGGTAGAGCATCCAGAGGCTAAACGCAGCAGAACACATGCAAACGATCCAAGGCAGGTGTGAGCGGGAGAGGATTGGAGGTTGGATGATTGAGCAGAGGAAGAGTAGAGGGGTTAAGCCCCTCGGTGACAAGCTCGCCCAGTTTAGAGTGCGTCAGTGTGATGGATGAAGATGGGGCTGGAGGAGAGGAGCCGAAAGGATGCAGAAGAGACCGAAAACATTACATTGATTGAGTGCAAAGGCCAACAGATAGTTTAGTTTTTTTATGAGAATTCACCATTTTAGTGTCCACAGGGACAGCAGGCATAAGAGAGAGGAAGAGTGCCTGTAGCCTATGTTCTTCTCAAGGTCCATTTGAGTGCAATTACACAGAACAATAGACAGCATGGTGCTTGCTGACTGTGCTAAACACTGCTACTCCCCAACACAAGAGGAGGCAGAGGAGCTGAGCCGGATCAAGACATGAAACATCGGCCAGAGGCTTTGTTCTTCTCTGTTGTTCACGTACAAGTCGACCAGGACATGAGGAGGGTGGTGGGATTATGTTTAGCTGATTTGAGGCCAATTGCTGGTTTCGCCTGAGCATCAGATGAGAGAGGAGGAGGTGGAAGGGGATGTCAGAAATGTGAGTGGCTATGTTTATTAGAGGGTTGGGAGGGCAATGGAAAGAAAAGAATAAAGCTTCTCCTTGCTGGATCTCAGCTTGAATATGACAGACTCAATCGACTCTGCCTGGTTGGTGGTTGGGCTTCCGAGTCCCTGATCTCGGTCTCTGGCGATGCATGTGGTACTCCCGTGAAAGTCTACTTTACCGCTGATGTGACACTGTGAGAGTTGTAATACGCAGTCACAAAAGTAACTGCTGTACAAGTTGTGAACAATCTACTGATGTTTTAGTTCCCTGTATTTGTCACAACCTAGCTGAGAAGTATCTCACACAGAGGGAGAGTACACATTAGTTGTTACTAAAATTAAGTTTATTTTGCGTAGTTAAAGGGAACTTCTGATGAAGACAAACTAAATACAATAAAACGAAATAGTGTCCGGTAGTCTAGTGTTGTCTACTCATCAGGCATGAATGCAGAGAGGACTCCGCAGGGGTTGTCCTATATTTACGTACTTGTCAGTGCGGCAAACATTTTCTGCAGGGTTCTAGTCATGTAATCAGATTTCCACTACATGATTGCTGTGACCAAAATAATTCAGTTACCTCAACAAAGTTGCTTGGTTTAGTAATTTAGATGGTTTAGAGATCTGTGAAGTACATATAACTGATGACTCTAGGGCGTGTTTCCTCAAAATGATGCAGTTTTTCCGAAGGACCTCCTGCCACATGGTGCATTTCTGAATGAATCATGAGCTGTTCCTCTTATAATGGTCTGATAACATCAGATTCATTGAATGGATGAGTCAGAGTGTCCTATCCCCTCGGGTTGGTTAGCAGTGTTTTAGAGTCCAGTACAATTTTTACTATGTCCGTTATCAGTACCCATGACTCCTAAGGGGGCTCTCAGACATGTAGTTGCATTCATTTGATCTGGAATAAGATAAAGACTCATTGGTTGCCATCCTTCCATCCATTTTCTGTCACTGCCTGTCCTTTTCAGGGTCAAGGGGGGGGGCTGGAGGAGCCTATCCCAGCACATACTGGGTAAGGGGCAGGGTACACCCTCGACAAGCTCTCAGCGCATTGCAGGGCCGAAATAGAGACAAATTGACATTCATGCCCACAGTCACACCTACCGACAATTTTGGGTCTCCAATTCAGCTATTTTTATGTTGTCAGACATTTGGGAGGAAACTGGAGAACCTAGAGAGAACCCACAAGAATCACAGGGAGAACATGTCAACTCCCAAACAGGAAAGCTCCAGAAGCAGTGATGGATTTGAACCCAGAACCTTCAAGCTGTGATGCAAATTCACCACTCTGCTGGCCATCTTTTAGTCAAGTGGTCTGATATATATCTCAATCTTTGGACTCTTAGTAGTGAAGTTGTCACACTTAATCAGAGTTGCATGGTTCCCATTAGAACAACCTCATACTGGTGACTGACAGCAGAACATACATGCTATTCTCAAACCATCTCCGAAGCTCTCTCCTGGTTTGCAAGGAGATTTCTATTCAGTTCTTACATTCTGTTTAGCACAGGTAAGGGTTAACGCTAAGCCTTTATATGACGCATAATTCTCAACATGCCAGTGTTTGATATCATTTTTCTTTGTTGCACAACATCACCATTACAAACTGAGTTATTTCTTCACTTTAACAGACTGTATTAGTATACTGAATCCAAAACATATAGGGTTGGGATTAAGGATCACACCAGCATGATCTTGGTGTGAAACGTCAGAGATGACTAACTTTTTCTAAACAGAAGGAGTCAGAGACATACTTCCAGTATTATGAATCACCAATCTCATCACAAGGCATGTTGTGGATAATGATAAAACAGGCAGTCATGCTGGTCTTTCTTTCAGGGGTACTTGAGGACATCCAGGGATCAGAATAGTTTGTTACACACAGTCTTTTACCCCTCTAAACTGGATTAAAGAACAAATTGTGATGCCAGACATTCATATTAAACCCCACGCAGTGATGTTGTGTAGTCTGATCCTGGCACCATGTGAAATATTACATTTAATCTGTGCTCCAAAGATGTTGCTCTGTGGTTGATGCCAACATCTGAACTCACTGTGAAACTTCCCCCACAGGCATCAATATGGAAACGCTATCTTCATTGTAATTTAAAGCAGAAAACTGCCATGTTCCCCATGCTCTGATGTTACAGAGCCCTTCTGCAGCTATCAAACTAAGCTTTTATAGCAGTAAACCTCTTGTCTTTTCATGTCAGGTGTGTTCTCCACCTCCTAAGAGGAGGGTATGTCTGCTCTTTGTAACGTCGCAAAGCAATGTCAGCAGCATATGCTGTATTTTTAATTCGACACGAGCATTTTGGATTGCCATACGCTAGCAGCCCGTAGTGGCATTCCCCTGATGCCGACAGAGAAATCAAACGTAAAATGAAGCACCAGAGCGAGAAAGCAAGCAGTGATACAGAACAGATGTTCACAGGAATGTTGACTTTGTTTGGCCCTTATCTTTGACGCTGCCATCCACCGGTAAAGTGAGTGACAGAAGAGTGGAATATAAAGAGAGAGAGAGAGGAGGAGACGGTGAAAGGGAACAATGAGGAGGAACAGGAGAAGCGGTGCTGCTGGTAGTGCTAAGTGGAAGTGTGGGAGTTGGGTTGTTGGATGGCAGGAAAGTGGGACAGCCACACAGCTGTGTTCTGGTGATGAGGGACCCCCAACATTGGTGTCACTGTATTTCATTGTCAGGGAGAATAAAGCGAGACAAACACTGGAGACATGATGTACAGAGAGAAGGATCAGGGTGGTGCGGGGGAAAAACAGAAAGAGTGACAGACCTGGGAGCAGCTGTTCCTGTATTTCATGATATTGTCGCATAGAGGGAGGAAAAACGGGATCTCAATCAGGGGTAGGTAAACGGAGGCACAGAGGAAGTGCTGCCTGGCTCAGCTGCAGGGTGACCTGGCAACTAAACCTTGTCACGTACACTGGTAGAGAGGAAAAGATGATTTTTCATGATTCAGCTGCTGTGTGTGGTGTATGAGGCAATCCTTCAAATAAGCTCAAAATTCTGCTTGCCACCTCACAAGAAACACCCTTTGAGTTATATTACCGGGTTATTTCATCCTTACGGTGTGATGGTGATGTTACTGCTGATAAATTCCTGAAGCATGCTTCTGGCTGTTTTTTATGTTGGAACTTCTTCTGGACAGGCCCATAAATAGGGCTTCCACTGAGTTTTGGCAATTTGTTTGTCCTACTGTGAACAATGCTAGAATTGAATAAGATATCTATTGAATATCTATTTTAAGTTCACTTTGGTAATGTCGGTCATGCAAGGCTGAATATAGAATAAATTGGTTAGGACAGGTTATCTATTTCATTTTCATTTTACACAGAGTTGTTTACCAAGGTAGGTGTTGAGTAATAACCCTGAAGTCACATGGTTAGTATAGAAACACCTCTTTGACAAACTTCACTCTCCAGGAGGGAATTGTCGCATTTTGTCTCTTTGTCATAAGACGGTGAGTGGAAATCACCTTCTTCAGATCGATGTCTTATCACTCAAAGTGTCGCTAAATGCAGCAGGTAGAGGGAGTAAATGTGGGGCCATTGTCGCCATGATTACTTGCCACGGCACTTGTGGCGGGGAGTCGCAGAGACTTGGACAGAGTGAGTAATGGGGGGGGCTGGTTCCCACCATCAGCCTCTCTGTGCGCAGATATATGTGACAGTTGAGGTGAAGACGGATTGAACTCGACACAAGCGCGATAGAGAAAGCCCCGTCAGATATCAGCCCTGAATGTTTCATCTTAAATCATCCCCCTCGTTTACAATCCCGTAGTGGGATTGTCAGCAAAGCCATTTTCTTTTTGTTTTTTTTACAGCTCAGCTTGCTTGAGTGCACTCAAGTTCCTCAAAGATAAAAAAAAGTCCCTCTGTCATCAGATAAAAAAGAAAAGTAGGCAGAAAAAGAAAAGGAACAACAGATGAATATGGAAAAACAGCCCACCCTGTTTTTTTTTCCCTTTTGCGTCCTCGCACAATGGCGGTAAACAGCGCGTGAACTAACGGGCTGCAATTTTGAACGCAGCTTTATTTTCCTCCGTTTATTTAAGCCCAAAATGGGTCCTGATGGAGTCATCAGCCCCCACTCACCGGCTAATGGTTTAATTATGTCCATCTGGAGGAGGCTGGGAATGGGAAGCTCGCCTTGCTCTCCAGTCATTCCTCTGGTAATTTGTCTTCCCCTGCGCCCACTGACGGGCGCTCTGATGGCGCGGAGACGCGCTGAAGCATTCGGCTGGTGGCTCAGCCTCCTGCCTCCCACCCAAAACAACCACCCTACCCCACTTCTAATAGCTCTTCCAACTCAGTGGTGCACAGCGAGATGCCACAAGCTGGGATATGCTATATGATCCCTGACGGTATAGACGGCAAACGGAGATTCCTTATTGAAGAAAGTAAGCAGTTTGATGATCTCAAAAATAAAATCTCTTCCTTCAACCTATCCGCAGAGATTCCACATAAAGCTTAAATGTGATTGAATTGCTTTTTCTCGCATAGTAAAAGGTCATGATTTATATTTCTATACAAATTAAAGACCTTTTTATAATTCTCAACTAAAAAAAAGTGATACCATGTAATTAGATTTTAATCTGGTTTATTTCATTAATTTGAAAATGTTATTGAGACAAATGTATATTTTTTAATTGATTTTTAATTGTACTGTCCTTGTTTGAAACTATTTATTTTCTGTGAAACGTATTTAGTCCAATATAATTTACACAGACAGTCCTACCGATGTAACTTTGTTCTGTTTGGAAGCTCGGTGGCGTATGATGGCGTGGTGGTTAGCACGGTCACCTCACATAAAGAAGGTTCTGGGTTTGAATCCCAACCTGAACCTTTCTCTATGGAGTTTGCATGTGCTCTCTGTGTTTGTGCGGGTTCTCTCCAGGTACCACGGCTCCTTCCCACAATCCAAAACATGCAATGTAGGTGATTTGGTGCCTCTAAATTGAGCCACTATTATAAAATGAACCAAAAAACATTCAGTCCATTGGGCTTTAAAATATAAATTATTTAAAAAAGAAATCTGGATTTCGATCGATTTATTTCATGCAACCACTTGACATAATAAAATAAAGTTTATTCAACAAAACATTCGGACATTCGCTCGGACTTTTAATCAGAAAATATCAAAAAATTCCTGCATTTATGAAAAAGGAAAGTATACCAAAGACATGATTATACTAAGAAAAAAGAGAATACCGGTTTATAATGCTGCGATAAATCGAAAAACATCTTCTTGTATCCCTTCTTCATCGTCCTGTGAACTTAGCAGCTTTCATATATTTGTACGGATCGAGTGTTCTCCGATTCATGGCTGATTTGTACATAATGATGATCTCTCTCTCTTTCTCTCTTTCTCTCTCTCTCTTTCCCCCCCCCACTCGCTTAGAACTTCCTTCTGCTGAATGCCTTTGTTAGTGTGCAGGGCGAACATCATTACTTAGTCTGGCTATTGTTACGAGCAGACTAAGCTGTATTCCCCTGTCAGGAAGATGACATTGAAGTACTTGTTAAGGAATTGGGTCAATAATGAGCATCGGCACCAACGGAGTGTCTGTGTTTTATGAGTCAGTGTGTCTGGATTTGGTGTGGTTCCACTTTTACATTTAAATTTGTCTTTCCATGCTTCAAAGTGAAGTCATCTTTGTTCTGATGCAACGTAGCTGTGGGTTTTGTCCCTCTTTGTCTGAATGATTCTTCCCCTCGGCTAAAGATTATGGGTCAGAGAATCTTCAGATGGTTCATTTTAACCTCCAGGTATTATTGCTGCTGCCGTTACAGCGATGCATGCAGAAATGGTTCATTCCTTTTGCAAGGTGATTTAACATTTAAATAGAGGTCTGTTCTGCACAGATGACCTAGTTACCTTTTTATTCCTGAGAGCACACAGGTTGGAATCTGAAGGCTGCAATGAAGCATGGACATTATATTGGGTTAGGGAATATAAAGTAGAATGGCATAGTTTCGGGCTCATGTATTTTATCAGTCCATTTGGATGAAATGAAAGCGAGTGCTTTTACCTTATCTGTTGTTCTCAGTGGAGAAGGTGTCAGATCTTCTGTACTATTTGTTGGCTTCATGCCGGTGCCAAAACCCAAAGGGGCTTTCTATCTCATGTCGCCTGTGAGCATAAATGTGGAGAATTCATTGTTAGCAGATAGAGTTTTGTCTAATAGACAAGGGCAAGGACGTTGTTCCGGCTCGTCAGCTGTTCTCACCTTCACTGGCATCTCAAAGGGAGAGTATTCTGTCTGACATCGCTGACGGTCAAAGACTGAAATAAACTGTCAACCCGCAGTCTTTGAAAATTGGACTCATCGGACCCACTCTCTATCAGAGGGAGATATCTTTGGTTCCTGGAGAAAGAGGGTCAAACATTTTTATGATGTCTCAACAGAAAAGTCTCATAAAAGAGGTACTGTAATACTTAGACATGTCTGTCGAGTGAAATGTAAGACCGTTCTGTCATGAAACCCATCAGTCCAGGTGCTAATAGTCTCAGTTCTTTTCAAATTCTTAGAAGTCAGGATTACACTGGGTCGAAAACGACGCATGTTCTGTATCAAACCGTGGAATGCCGAAACAGCCAATTGGAGAAATATTCCAGACTTATCTAAGTGGAATTTGAAAAAAATAAAAAAATGTTAACATTAATGCTGAAACGAACAGTAACATCAACCAATGCACACTTCCCAAGAGAGGAAGTACCAGAGGAAAAGCGTACGATGAAGCTGCCTCATCATTTCTTGAATTGTCACATGCAATAGAACAACTGACTTTGGGAGTGAGAGTAGCTGGTCCAAGGTGACATTTATCACAATTTGGGCCAGTACCGGGATATATTTCAGGTAGTTTGCTATTAGACCGGTGAACTCTGTGAACTACTTTGCACTATAAGACGCCGTGACGGGCACAGATGGATGATGTATGGAAATGTCTCAAAGCTTGAGCGTAAACCTCAGTCCCAATCTCCGTATCGGGGTCCCCAGACCAAGGGTTCTGTAGAATCTCGGAGGCAGAAGATTGACAAGCCAAGAGAATTTGGTATAGTTTTGAAATGGTGTTTTTGAGACGGGGGTTGATTGAAGAAATTGTGTCAGCAAAGGTAGAGGAAGGAGTAGTGGGGAAACTAGGGACGTGTCTCTTAATAAATAAATGAAAAAATAGGAAGGGCCATTCCAGCCGGTCATTTGTCTTTTCTACACCCATTAAAACGACAATTTCTGGGTTCTCCGAGGATGAGGTTGAATAATATACATTGTTGTGTAAGGAGTATCTACCTCTAAAACCTTGTCTGGTCTCTGGAGATTATTGTCGATGGAGCATCTTGGCTGAACATCCGAACAAAGTAAGAAAATAAGAAGATAGTTGCTGCATAGAAGGGGATTTTTTTTAATATGATAGATATGGTAGCCTGACGTAGTTCGTTGGGTAGTATGCCAGATAGTAATGATTCGTTAAACATATTTAGCAACAGCGGGTACAATCATCAATCAGCAAATATCTTTAAAAATTTTGCGGGAAACCGCCTGGACATTCGCCGCTCTACATTGACATTGGAGCTCATTTAATTTCAGCAATGGAGAAGGGTCCATCCAACCCAGACGCTGTGTCAGGATCGATGGAAGGGATATTTAAGGACCTGAAAGTGTTAATACTGTGTCTCATCAGGTGTGTATACAATGAGGCGTAAAAATTCCTAAATTGGTCATTGATAGTTCGAGGGTTAGTGGCTAAACCATCTGCAGTTTTAATCTAAGTAGTGTATCGTGATGAGGACGATTGTTGAATTTAGTGAGCAAGTACTTTACTTTACTCATTAATTTGTCTCCAAACTCGTGATAATAATGGAATGTTTTTAATAAGGAATCTGTCGCCTCACTAGAGGCCAGGAGGTGAAATTCTTACATACAAGCTTTGACCAAAGCTTTTATAGAATATTTGACTCGACAGGATATTAGATTACATTATTCTGACACTTCAAGGCCTCTTTAGATTCTTGTTTAGAGAGGGGCTAGCTAATATTGTTCATATAGGTTGCAATCTGGAACTTCCCATCTAGATGCTATTGAAATTTTACACACTGTACTTTTAATAAAACCCGAAAAGCTTCACCTTTAATACGGCCGCGAGTATTGGCCGGTAGTAGCAGCTTCCACTGGTGACAGACAGGGTTTGGGTTTTGTGCTGGTACTCCCACACAGGCACATACACACACACACACACACACACACTGAAAGGAGCCTCTTGGCCTCTGAGGCACTGTCACAGGTACCATACAGAGACCAAGAACCAGCGATGTCTCTCCAGTGACTGTCCAGCAGACTCTCCGTGTGTCCAGAGGAGTCAGACAGCATCTGCCCATGGCTTGTTAGCTCTGACTTCCTCCTGATGTTCACTGAGAGGCGGTCAGACTGTCACACACTTCATTGCAATGAGGCCACGCCCCCCCCCAGCAGTTCTCCAATGCACTCTCCAGCTTTGTTGAAAATCTACTTGGAGGGAGAGAACCTGTGAGTTTTTGTGTGCAGTTACACTTTAAATCACATCCGAGAATGTTATAATTCATATGTGAATAAAAACCACCTCGTCATACTCGGCTAATCTAAAAAATTGTCTTGTAATGTGTATAATTTTTTTCTTCAGTTAATCAAATATATGTTGTCACTCTGAGTGACCTAGTAGAAACAATAATAATATTGGTATTGACCTTTAAAGTGTTTAGTCTTCATTGCTGTTATTAGGCTTTACACGCAATTAAGAAAAAAATCTGTCCCTTGAGCCCAAGTCCATCTGGTTCTTTCCTCGATATGACAAGGGACAGCAGAGGAGGTGGTTGTTGGAGCAATGTAAGATGGCAGCCACAGGGGACTGGTATCAACCTCAATTATGATGGGCAGTGGAGCGCTGCTCAGGAGAAGATGAGACGAGAGCCAGACCCGACAGAAAAGTCAGTAGCTGATAGCTGATAATCCCTGGGATGAAGCGGGACAAACCGGTCACAGATGGAACCGTCCCATGGTCAGGTGTGACGTCAGACGATGGCAGCGCTGCAGAGAGCTGTGCAGCATTGAAATGCAGCAGATGATGGCGTTAAAGAAGGATTTCTGTGGCATTAAGTCTAAGTGGAAGTGGATAATAGTGTGATATCGCTGTTGAGCCGAGCAGTGCGTCCTTTGGAGGAGCAGCGGTGTGGTGCTACTGACCCAACATCCACCCGCTACAAAAAGATACCTGACCAAGACAGTTCATCAATGATGCAGTAGAGCTTTGGGAGTTTACGTTTAGTGTCTGCACAAATCTATGTGTGTTCCTGTGCGTATGGCGCCTTTTTATTCTCATGTACATAACAAATTGCAATATGATGTAAACTGAATGGTACGATCGTGGAGACATTGGTGATCTCAATTTAAATCAAAAAATCAGCGGTTCTCATTTTAGCCACAGTCGCCCAGCCCTACTATAACTGACCTTGAATGTATCACCTATTATTGAAAGAGTTTATTGACTTTATAGAACAGGAGTGTTACTTTATTGGAAAAAAAGCAAGATAAATCCCTGATGGAGTCCAAATGCTGCTGGTAGTGGTGGCGGCTAATGAATTTGCTGAGACTGACAAAATTCTGAGATTGGTGAGTCCTTGTGGACCTGGAAGCGAGGGGGAGATGGACACAGCAACAGCGTGAATGAACTAGAGGCACAAGTGGAACAATTTATTCTTTTATTTTGAACAGTTTAACGGGGTTAACGGTGAAATCTCTGCATTAAAGCTGTTAAGAAGTAAGATCCACAACTGTTTTGAGGTAAACTGGTGAATTTGGTGCAGTCCTCCCGATGAATTCAATGAAGCGGTTGATCAGAAGCACAACATGGAAATAGGCCTTTTATTTTTAAAATAAAAAGCTTTAATCAGGTGTTCTCAAAACTTCTGTCATTTTGGAGGGGAGGAAATTTTCAAGGCCCGACTGTCCCCCACCACCCCAAGAAATTGGTAACAATATAGGCCGAGTTTAAAATTTGTTGAAATAACATCAAGGTATAAATCCAGAATAACCTGAAATAAGACAATAAAGATAATAATAAAATATAAAGTGCATTTGCGTTATCACTTTGCATCAAATAACATCAAGAATGAATAAATATTATTCACTTACATTTAGTGGTTTGCTCACGTATCTGTTTATGTAATTAGCTTTAACATAACAATTAGCTCAGATAACATTCCTATGTTTTTAATTGTTAGTATTAGCTTACCGGACTAAATGTAAACTAAAGGTTCTGAAAAAATTGAGACCAACCAACATGCATTTAAAAAAAAAAAAAATTTTACATGTATAATTGATGCAATGTAGCTTATTACTCTGTTTGAATTAATTATTAGTACATAATCAGTAGATAATAAAAATTCTACAACACACTCCAACTCTCCAAAACACACAATATGAAGGTATGGAATGACACATTCTGATCTCTTAAAGAACTGCAGGCTTTTACCAAATTAACTTCATAAAAATATATCCAGTTTATTTATTTTTATTTTCATTTTAATATTACCTACAAAAGATATTTATGAATATTATATCCAATTTCAGATGCCCCTAAATCTTACACAGGAAACCTTTAAATTCTGAAAACCACATTGCGTTGAAGTGATTGGGAGGATTGTTATGTAAAAGAACAATGCTCCAAGGACTGCTGTGTACCCTGTCTGAAACACCCAGACATATTCTGATTATTAGAGTAGTCCCTACCAAAATTTACTGAGAATTATCTCGGCACAACAGACCTTGTCCTCATTTGCAACCTCAACGTAGGCCAGACTCCAGTCTGTTCAGAGGTCATGGGATTCTTTCTGTGTTGTCATTGGAGGGTCACGTCATTGTAAAAGAAAGTTAAAGTTGTGTCCGTGGGCAGAAGAAGCTTTAGGATGGACTAGTAGACAACTCCATGTTTCCATTAGAGGAAAACAGGTTTCATGTTGTCCTTGTGTAAACTTTGCTTCCAGTATTATTCAGATTCTTTCCTGATGAATTAAAGGTGTCGTGAAACAAGTTACAAGTTGTAGTCGGAATGAAATCTGTGTTCCTCCGCTCACAGCTACAAACAGCAATGGTTTGATCGAGGTTTTTTTTATTACCATACATGAATCACAAATCTGTAAAAGAAAAAATTCAAGCAGCCAAAGTCCATACAAAAATATAATCTGTGATAAAAACTGATTCAAAACTTCTTCAAACAGACACAGTACATGTCTGATGGAGTGAAAACAAGGAATCTCCCAAACTACAGTAAGATGGTAATTCTCACACCTTAAAATGTATTTTTGTAACTATTTTCTAAAAGGCCATTAACAGATTAAATAAGTGCACAAATCAGCCGTAACATCAAAACCATCTGCCTAATATCTTATTTTTCTTCTTTTACAACCAAAAGACTTTTATCTACCATGGGTTGGTCTTCACTCCTCACACGCATCATTGGGCTTTGGGCACCCAAGGTGTCACGACCCTGACGCTTTTTACTAACCACTGCAGACCAGGAATACCCAGAAGGACCTGGCGATGCTATGATCCAGACATCAAGTTATCAAAAGTTGGCCCTTTTCAACGGCACATAAACCTTTAACCCATTTTTCCTGCTTTCAACACATCAACAGTCATATCAGTCATATCAGTGGATATAAAAAACATGCTTTGGTGGAGGCCATGGGTCATGCAGATGAATTTCCACATTAACGTATTAACTTAGTAGCCTTCCTTTCTAATCAAATCAACTGGAATACTCTGTTTACAAGACTTAAACATTTTTCTACTCACTATTACTGATGACTTGGACTATTCTAAATGATACTGCTAGTTACATTTTATGATTGAAATAAGTGAGTTTACAGACTGACGGATAATTCTCAGTCTCTCTCTCTCTCTCTCTCTCCCCCCCTCCTCTCAACCTGAAATACTTTGAAATATTTTTCCAACTTGTAACACACACCCTAAGAACTACATTTTTACAATAGCCTTTTTAGTCTGTTTTCAGTCCAAGCAGATGGCCACCCACCCTGAGTCAGGATCTCCTCGAGGTTTCTGCCTGTTCCAAGTCATTCTTTCCTCTCCAGCGTGGCCAAAGGATTTGCTCATGTGGGAATTCTACAGAGGGAATATTCTCTGTAGAATAAAGACTTATGTCTAGACCTACTCTTTGTGAGAAGTGCCTTGAGATCTATTGTGATTGTGAACTTCAACCGTGATTGGACGCCACATAGATAAAATTGACTCAACGTGACTGTTTGCCTTTACACCTGCAGAAAAAATGCTGATGTTCGCCAGTGTTTGTCGTAGCAGCTTCGCTTCTGCAAAACGTACAACAATCCTGTCCACAAACTGTCCATGCTTTGCTCCATTTTTTAAAGCCATCAATACAAGGCATCGTTTACACAGGGGACGTTTCACACAGTACTTTAGGCTGACTGTGCTGCGTTTACTTGCCTACAGTACTTGTAAGATACTGTGATCAAGACGGTAGTTCACTCATGGGGGGGGTTCAGCTGTAGTACTTGGGTTGTGTTGAATGTGCAAATTCCCCATCGTGGAATTTCAACTGCATTTGCACTCTGTGTTGATTTCGGGGAGACTGCGATACAGGAAGTGGAGTAGTTGTCCCCTTATAGGTGGTTTGATCCAAGGCCCCGGCGTTGTACACGTTGAACTATCTGAGTTATATACTGAACCCCAAATTGTTCTATCCACTGCTTCTTAGGGTTGGGTCAAATGCCGACACGTACAAATGTCCCTATATTGTACCGTGTATAACTGTCAGTGTCTATAAAGATTCATCCTCTTCTAAAAATTGCTCATGTTTTGAACTTATTAATGTATTTCCCTCATATTATCTCCTATGGTGAGTTCTGCTTATTACTATATTTAAAAGAGGTGCTGAAAATGTACCCCAAAACAGCTTTCTCAGAACTGCACTCTTTCCGAGTTGAACATGAATACAATTTAAAAAAGAACACGGTTCTTTAACAACTCCCCATCAGCATCACCAGCACCAGCTCTCTAAATTGCAATGACATCTAAATGCTGTTAAAGGCCCACAGAACCAGCTGTGATCCTCAATTAGACAACATGGAGTAGAGCGATCTAAATCTGTCTATCACACTCTTACGGCACAGTCCAATGCTAACATTACTTTGATGGGGACTTCTTCTTTGTGTGTTTATGTGCGTATTATCCTCCTACAGACCCGTGGCGCCTCCTCAGAACACAGATGTGCCCTGATTAGGGGTGAGCGCAGCAATGACAGACCGGCATTAGTGTGATGTATGTGTTGTTAGCTAGCGAGCAGCTAATTCCAAATTTAACACTCGATTCACACAATGCAGTCACACCTGAGTGCAAGCCAAGATTTACTACCCTTGTCAGACCACTGATGGCTTTTATAAGTAATTTTTCGGAGTCTCGATTCAGTCTCTCTCGGCGTCACTGATAATGAATTATGATTATGAGCAGGATTCAGCTTAAAAGCAGAGTTATAGTCATTTGGAAACTGGGTTGACGTCAGAAAGTCACTTCCCTGGAGGGACAGCCCCCTAACCCTCCACCTGTGATGTTTACAGAGAGGCAGAAAACATATTTTTAAAAGATAGATTTATCTTCAGAATGAAGTGTGCCTGATTTAGAACAGACTTTTGTACAGGCTGCATTCTGCTCCTAAACAGGGATTTGCAGGAGTGGCATTTGGCACTATAGTACCATTTGCACAGTTTTGTCACATAATTAGCTTGGATGGAACATCTGATAGTTTGCTCGAGGCCATCACTGAGACCTGTTTAATGCTCATTTCCACTGATTCATAATGACAGTCTATGCTGTCCTAATGATGGAAAACAGGGGTGCTGTTTTTGTCTGCTGACAGGTTGTGTGATTTTGAACAGGTGTGTGTGACTCCATGTTCCATCTGGCGGCGGTATAATTCCCAACCAGCTATTTATCCTGTTTTGTACCTCTCACCATCCAACCGCCATGTTCTGGCGTGTTTGTGTGTTGTTGTTAGTGCTGTTATTGGAGGTCAAGCTGGTCTTGTTTAACCATGAATGCGTCAGCAGCCCACATGCTCATCACTGCACAAAGATACCAGACTCTGACATTGACCCCCGACCTGTCCCTCCTTCCTGATTCACACACAGACAAATTCACATGCAGGGCCAAACCGTAAGTGTTTGTTCCTTCAATGACCCGGAAGTCTCGGATTCAAGAACCACGTACCTTCAGATAACTGGACAACCTCTGTTCCAACTGAGCCACCGTCGTTGTAAACTTATTATAATTATAATTCATGTTTAAACAGGCAGTACAGGTTCATTATTTGGTGAGTAGCAGGTCACTGTCACCTTTTTATCTAAGGAGTTATAACAGCTTATAACCAAAGTATAAAGTGTTCACATTTGCTTAATAAATTAGTTATAAACCATTCATAAGCTGTTCATAAGGGAGTGAGAATGTGCTGTGTGGATCCATTACATATCACAGCTAACCTTTAACTGTCACAATGAGCACAACATCTGTGAAATACCTCTATAGTCCTTACTTCATTACTCTTATTACTGTTACAGCATCAGTACTTTTGGCTCTACTGAAAACCTCCCACATCATTTAAGGTGCAAGTACAGAATGATTTCCTGTAAAATGTACTAATGATAGAAGAGTGGTGGACAAATAGGCACTGTGCATTGAAAAGGCTGTGGCATCAAGCAGGACCACGCTTTTGAAGTGACTTCACCTCTACATGTCAAAACTAGAGGGTCACCGATCATGAAGTTTTTTTATAAAGCCTGACCCCCGGATTCCGATTTTGACCAAATCTCGATTTTTTTTCTTGAATGATAAAATGTTAACCAAAATTCATAGCTAGCATACTACTGCGCACTCGCTAGCTTTAGCTGCTCTGCCAGCGTTAGCCGCTCCCCCGATGTTAGCTTCTTGAAACCTGCTATGTTTCTCGGGGTGATTAAATTAGAACTGTCTGATTAAGTTTGTTGTACTGACGATTTCTGGGGTCGTTTTCTCCGCAGCTTATTTTGTCCTAACATTTTAAAACCATAATTGACAGCATACAGACTTACGTACTAGGGGTTCGTGCCTAGCTCCGCACTCTTGCAAGCTTTCGCCTCTCTGCCAACGTTAGCTACTTGAAACTTGCTACGTTCCTCGGGGTGATTCAATTTGAAGTGTCTGTTGAGTTTGTGTTTATCCTTACTGGTGTTATAAATTGCGAGCTTTGTGATTACTTCCATCACAGTGAATGATATCCGGGCTGACGAGATGTTTGTAGCCATGTCTCTCATACTTGGTGTGGGTGTGAGGCGCATGTGTGTAACCGACACGGACTCGGCCTCAGTGAGGCTTCTTGGCCGATCACTGATCACTGATCACATCAAACTAGGCTTCTCGGCGCCGACCGATCGTCCAGCACCTCTAGTCAAAACATCTAAATAAAAACCGACTGTCCTTCCTTTCTTTAAGAATCCCATCAGATTTTAAACTGCGTTCATAACAAAGTGGTCATTTTGTTCTCTTGAGACGGTGGTTGGTTGGCCTTGTGATTGGGTGAGAACTGCATATGAAATAAAGAGATTTATGGTGCATGCAGACAGAGGAGACACTTAAATACTGACATTTACTGATTGTGTGGAGGGGGGTGGGGTACTCTCGTCTGTAATGCCTTCAGTTCTTTACACTATCTGATAGATCCTCCCTAAACTCCCGACTGAAGTCTGAACGTAAGGGTCAGCCCTCGAGTCATTTGTTTTCACATCTGAGGACATTCTTCGCCATCCCCTCCGTCTCCACCTTACGTCTATTTGGCTGCCTGAAAGTCTTGGTAGATGTCACCCTGCATTAAGGCCCCCTCCCACACCTCCCTCTGGTACAATTACCGACTGTCAGGATGTGCACTGACCTCACCGTGAACAACTAGACCCAGAAACCGGCAGCCACTGGATCCCACACATCGTACAAAACCGTACTACATGGGGGAGGGGCTGGGGGAGGGGGTTTCACTCCTGGCTCTGAAAGAGGCCGGGAAAAGGCTGACAGCAGCAAAGGTGGAAGTATGAAGAGGAAAACTCTCAAAAGAAATGCCGTGACTGGTTTATTGTTTTTCTTCTCCACATCAAAAATAATAGTTGGAAGAAACTTTAGACAATCATGGGAATTATCTTAACATGATCAAATGGATTTATGAAGCAATTATTTTTGTTCGATGTCATGTCTTGGGTTGGGTCAGCATAAGTTACTTGGGGTTGATTTGACTTATTTAACCAGATTAGGTCCAACACAATTTTTTAAGGTTTGTTCAATTTAGTTACCTGGATTAGATATAATATAATTATTTAGGGTTAACTTGGAATAGGTCCGACTTTATTTGAGTGGGTCAATGTTCTCACATTTCAGGTTGTGGAGACATGTTAATATTATGTAGTTCTGGTAACAAAAATGCTTTATTGATTGGTGAGTTCATGTTTTACTGACAAACTGTTTCAGTTCGATATTACAAATGTATTTTTGTCACCATTTGTCGGTTCGAACAGCGGTTTGTGTTTACTCTTGAAGTTGAAGAGTCTGTCTATAGATTTCTTTGTTACTCGTAGCCTGATGGATATCAGTCCTAGTGTGTTTTTCCGTCTGTTGATACTAACTGCTGACAGCTACTCTGAAATGGGACCAGTTTTTCTTTCTTTCTTTTAATTTATGGGTAAACATACGTTCATTTAAAAAAAAATTAAATAACAGCTGATGCTAACTTCTCGGTCTGCTCGAGATGTTTTCCTGATTTTGTCTTCCATCTCTATGAGAAAATCCAAATACTCAGTCCGTCTATTCGTTCAAAGGAGATTAACAGTTAAGTTTCAAGCAACTTAAAAGTAATTATTTATTTTATTAGATTTTTTTTCTGGCAATTTCCTTCCGGAGTATTTTTTTTCTTAAAGTGAGTCTGTTATCATTCACAGTGTGAACCTGAATAACACAATAAGCCAATCAGAGGTTCCCCTGGGGAGGAAAATTGTTTTGGTGATCACATGGTCCATGTCTGAAGTGGTGATTTCCGGGCGATAAAGCTCGCAACTCCAGCTTTCTTCCTCTTACCCTTTGCCAGCGCCGACCAGGAGCGAGTACTCATGTCCACTCGTGTTGGACCGCACCCCTTACCTCTCAGTGGTTTCACAAGTCCTCATGTTTCCTTGACTGCAGGATTTACCGGGATTTTGTACCGGGTTCTAAAATCCCAAACTCTGCGTGAAGTTTGCATGTTCTCCCATATTTTTTCTGGTTCTGTCCAGGTACTCCGGGGTCCACAAGTGGTTGTTGGTCCTGTGGGGAGCTGGGCTCCATCCCCCCCGTGACCCTGAACAGAAAGCATGATCCTCCGTTGGTCAAATCGTCCAACGGTTTTCCAGCAACAACATATTCATCTTCTTCATCTTCTTCTTCTTCTTCTTCTTCTTCTGTGGTTATTAGAGGTGAAGCCTTTCTTCACTTTCTTGTTTGTTAGGTAAATCAGTATTTCCGAACTGGCGTTAAAGAACTGTTCTCACTTTCAGCAGATAATACACATAAAAACAACAGTTGTGAATATTATGTTCCATTTATTCATAGAAGTACCCATAGATTTTACAAACTGCACCTTTAATAGAGAGACATTTAGAGCATGCGTGTGTGAGGTGGTGTTTGGCCACTGTCTGCTCTCATCAGTGTGTCTCTTCCATAAGGGGCGCTGACAGCTGAGCCGGCCTGGACGCCGTCACGTGTCCTTGTCAGACCGTTGGGAGTTCGGGGACGCTCCTCGCCAATGTCAGTTTATATTACTTCTTCACACACTGTCCAGACTCTCCAGACGGGGCACAAGACAGTAAATGCATCACATGATGCTTTTCTGACTGCCTGTCGTAGCTGGCTCTTTCTAGCTCCTCCGCACACACAGTGACACACTTCCCGCGAATCCCTCGTGACCTTCAGTGTCCGTCGCAATTCGCCCCTTTATCCATGCCAAGGGTCAGCTTCTTCTTCACAACTGGCCTTGAGCTGCCGCACCCTCGGGCAAATTGAGAACTACCACACTGGGCCTCTACGCCAGCATGTACATTTACCAATTTACCATCTTCCTCACAAAGCAGTACCAGAAGTCTACACCTAAATCCACATTATTACCACACACAGGAAGAAGAGGGAGAGGAGGCGGAGCCTATAACTGTGAAACAGCCAGGGGATGTTCTCGCTTGTCGCCTGAGTTCACGTGGAGATATTTGGATCCATTCGGATCCATTCGGATCCGGCCCCCCCTCCAGTGGAATACTAACTGTTGCTTTTCTCACTCTGACAGCAGTGCTGTCACTTCCATACCCAGGCAGAGTCGATAAGGCGGCGGCGTGTGTCACAGTCCTGCCAGTCATCACATTTTAGAAGTGATGTTTTTGCAGCTTTAAATTTAAATCGTTGTCTGTTTTTGGCAGCCTCTGTTTTGGTTAGAGTTCAGTGTTTTCTCATTTTGAACTGTCACAACTCAGGAGTTTGTGTTTGTGACGTGTGGACGGGGGGGGGTGTTATCACCGCGGGCGGATCTACAAAGCCTGCCATCCAATTTCCACAAGACCCAAAAATGTTTGTCTGTTTCTGTTCACTTCTTCCCCCTTTCCAGTACAGATACTTTTTTCTTGGATCTGGAGAAGAAACAAACAAATAATTAATGAATTCTCCGTGGAAAAGATTGGATTTATTCTGATTATTACATCAGTCTGATGATCAAATGAAATGATTTTTATCATGGAATCGGGGGTGTACCTAATATAGTTTGTAATATGATTGATTCTAAAATCATACTGATATCATTTTGGCTTAATTGAAGTATTCCTTGGTTCTTTATATTCATTCTTTTTAGATTTTTTTCCCATACAATATCCTCCCTGAAAATATACTGACATTAGTTTGTTTTTGCGCTATGATCTTTAACAAAGTTGCACTTCATTGAGTTTTTATATTCCTTTTCTTTTATGTGGTACAATATTTTTCTAGAACTCTCTAGCAGCTACTATACTTCTATTTATTTTCTATATACCGACGTCTCGCTTTTACCTTCACGGCCTTGTTCGTACACGTCCGGCACATGGCGTATAATTGACAAAAAACTTGACTTGGACTATTATTTCTAAAATTCTTCTGCTGCTCTCGGGTCACTCTTTCAGGATTTCACCACTGGGGTATTCCAGCGAAACAGGTTAAGTGGAAACTCTGAGTTTGTTAAACCTGAGATGAGAGAAACTAACTCCGAGTTAGTTACCATGACAACCTAGTCTGTGAACCTAACCCGTGTTTGTTCCGGACTCCTCCTCGGGCTGAGCCTGAATCAGAACTTTCAGACGTGACGTGTCCGTCTCTCAGTTATCACATTAATAGTTTAAGAGAATAGATTGCGCTTGATTTCCCTGATTCCTCTTAATGACATTTTACAACTGTACATCATTTTACAACGGTACATCTCAAACCTCAAACACCGAGAATGTCCCTCACATCCGAGTACAGTCCCTGGGATAATCTCTCCTGGTATTAAAGGCTGATAATATAAATACGTTTAAAACCAAAGTGAGGTATAATAATGTGATTATCTGCCATCCATCAAGTTTATTCAGGGTCAGGGGTCGCGGTGGCAGTAGTCCACCTCACCGTGATAGATATTCCAGATAGCAGGCAACCTTCTATGTCTTATCCAGGGGGGTTGGGGGGGATCCTGAAACATTAAACAAATCCTCCAAGAAGTTCTGGGTCCACCCACGGTTAAAGTTTGGTGTTTTATTTTCAGGTGTGCTTAGTGGCCATAAATGAAAATTCAATATCATTCCACTTTTTTTATACACAATATAAAGAGATTATAATAATAATAACAACAATAATTGATACTTTATTAATCACATTCAGCCGTACAAAATTTGGGTAAAACTTAAACATGCACTTTTCTCCCGCACCACTCTTTCCTCTTCCTCTGATGAAGCCGCGCTTCCTTTTCTTCTAAATATCTCTAATAACCTCCAGCTCAGGCGTGTAACATGGCGACCAGGGCGTCACACTGGATGCCCTGGTGAGTCACAGTATCTGACCTCCTTTGATGACATCGTCCTTGTTTAAGATTTTAACCCCGACTGTTCTGGAACCGGATACACAGAGTTTCTGATCTCAGAGTTTATCAGTTTCGGAGGTTGGAATTGGGAAAAAGTGAATCAAATTTGAAGCCCATTTGGACCAAAGTGCAAATTCAAGCTTTTTTAAATTAGAGCTGTCATGGTGGATGTATGCATCTACCAAAGGCCGTCTTGGTGATTATGTTGTATATTTCTTAGATTGTACTTTTAATCCCGTGCCACTGAAGTCTTCTGCTATCTGCTGCTTCGGCCTCTGTGCCCTCGCTAGGTTTAGCCGCTCCGCTAACGTTGGCCTCTTGAAACTCTGTATGTTCCTTAGAGCGATTATTTTTTAAGAGTTTGTTAGTTTTGAATGTGTTCCAGGTTGTTCCTCTGCTGCTTATTTTATTCTTTAAGGTTTTACAAACAGGAGTCTTTTGTGTTATTTTAGTCGCACTGATAAAAACCTCCACACAGGTGTTTGTAGGAACTGAAGATCGGGCTTGTTGTGCTTGTGACAGAAACCATCATGGAGTGCATGCGCTTGCAACTGGGACCAGATCGTCTAAATTAAGAATTCTCAGGCAGAGCGTTTATGAATTGATGGGTTGATTGATCCGTGCGTCTCTAAATCATACCCACATTACTGTTTGAAGGCTACAGAAGATAATTTCAGGATGTTTCATGGCTCTCTTGCTTTTGAGTGCTTATCATTCCAAGAGAGAACATGAAATGGGCCTCTACCAATTTCTTCCAACTTTTTGAACTTGCGACATTTTCTTCTAACAATCGTAAATTTACAAACATTCAGTTTTTCGCACTAATTGTTTCTTTAAGTTTGGGAAGACAAAATA
This sequence comes from Lophius piscatorius, assembly GCA_009660295.1. NCBI lineage: Eukaryota > Metazoa > Chordata > Actinopteri > Lophiiformes > Lophiidae > Lophius > Lophius piscatorius. Next base: position 28,685 of record VRLP01003194.1, read on the forward strand.
CTCACATTTCACTTCTGTATTAGGATGAATATACAAACAAATGTATAAAGCTTGTACGTTCTGAAGTGAGCCAAATGAAGAAGTGAAATGTGACTATTTTGTCCTCCAAAGTTAAATATTCTACCATTTTTAAGTTTTATGTTGATGAGCTCACTAGATTTTGGGTTCAGCACTCCAATGAGAATCCCATTGACGTTTTCATGGCAATACCAAATCGACATTAGAGAGGGATGGGAAAAATGTTAATGCTAAAAGATATTACCCCTCTCTGTAACCAAGAGGGCTTTTATGCCATCGAGCTGAAGGCAACCGTCAAAAATGGTGGAAACTGTTGGGAAGTGCGTTCAATATCATTTATCATGCATGGTGAGTGTGACTTTTTGGCATGTCACCATTCATATCAGTTCAACCTAGAATCATGTGTCGGTGATTAGATTGTTTACAAGAGTAGAAAACCAAGTTTATCGGAGCTGGAGTCTCTAAAATTTGGTCCAGAAAGTTTTACCAGTCTGATGGGTCTAACTGTAAGGTGCCAAAAATTCCCCCCTGGAATGTCTGAGACTCCAAAACCTGTTTGAAACACTGATACATATAAATAAAAACATTTTTTTTTAAAAAAAACAGTGTTTGCTACTGGTTTTAATAATTTAAAAAAAGAAACGGTGAAGAAGCACGGTGAACGTTGTCATTGTGGGGGTGGGAGATACAGATATAGATGGAGATACAGACTCTGAATGAAGCTCCGGAATAAGCAAGAAGCAACTAATTGTGCAGAGTGGAATAAAGATTTGAACCAAAAAAAGTGAGATTTCACATTTAGTTTATGTAATTATGGTATGTTGTATTTCTATTCAAATGTGATGCAGTAATTATCAAAGAGTTCATTCATTAATATTTTGTTTCATGGCGTTACTGTAATACATGTATAATGATGTTATATAATATTATAGCCACAGATCACGCCCACATAAAAACAGGTACGATGTTACTGACACTGAAAATAAATCATTTTAGGTGTTCCAGGTTGGTTTTGCAGATACACCTCATAGTTTTGGGGCTTTTTTAAGTTCAGTTTGGTTAGGTACTTCAGACGAGGCTCAAGTTAAAATAAAAATTAAGCAGAACAATGTAACGTTTCTGGATATTGCAAGTATACGTTAGAAACAAATGTAAGATTTCTAGGTTTAAATAAAGACACTCAGGGACTGCTGTACTTTTCAAAAGGTCTGACACATATGTGATCTGCTCAGTTGACCTTTTAACCCGTGTAAGCGGGTGATCCTTCCATTTATCATGCTAATAGGGAGATGAACTGATGCCTGTTATCAGGAAATATCTTAATACTATTCAGGGCTAATAGTATCGTCATCTCGCCGGCGGTAGCTGCTCTTAATCAACGGAGATCGACCTGATAAAGTCTCGATGATTTGGTAACAAGTGTTATCGGATTTAAGGAGAGAGAAACGGTGGAGGGAAATAAAGTTAGAAAAATAAAAGACCCCTCAGAGCGACAGCACAATAATTAGCGTAGCAGCAGAGAGGCGCAGTGTGGGAGAGATAATCATAGCGCCTTAATGTCTGCTGAATGGTATTAATCAGCAGCGTTACCCATAGTGCCCGGGCTCTTCTTCAGTTATCTCACAGTGCGAGGTGATGATGACCCCCCCCCTCCCACAAGGAGACCATATTTGTCTCCTTGTACGTTCTACTCCATGTGTGTGTGCCACCCAACACGCACCAACACACTTACAGGCCCCCGAGGTCCAGAGTGTCTGGGAGAAACAGACAGCCATTACTTCCTGATCTGATTTAGTGGCCCGGTGCTGCTGCTTGTGTTGATCTGTTCTCCAACAATGTTGATCTGTTTATTGGGCTGCTAGTGGCTTGAAGGTTAGTGGAACACAGGAGCTTAAAGACCTGAAGGGGATCTGGACTCGGACAATGACGGTGGGAAATGCTCCTTCAAGGTGTCTTGTTTACTTCATTTGGTGTTTTCCTACATTTCCAAAAATGGATTTCAGCAAACCTCACGAGACTCGTTTCCTTTTAGATGTTCATTTTCATCACGATAGAGGGATTCTCTCTTTTTAACCACAAAGGATTTTCAACTCTGTTGACCAACAGTCTGTCTTCTAGGCTTCTACGGAGGCCTCAGTCACGACAAATCCTGACATTGTTTCCACAAACACATTTCTCCGTTCTTTCTTTTATCGTCACTCAAAAATAGAAAGAGTCCTCTGCTTTTTTATTTCCTGCCTCCACTTCAATATGAATCCTTTTTGTATCGCTACAGCAGGTGATAAGAAACACCTCAGAACTTGTAGACCGGTAGTAAATAACATGACATGACATTTCCTGTTTGACATCATCAGCAGACCTCCTCTCCTCCTCCATACCTGTCTCTCCTCCACACCTCTGTCTCTCCTCCCACACCTCTGTCTCTTCTACACCTCTGTCTCTTCTACACCTCTGTCTCTTCTACACCTCTGTCTCTTCTACACCTCTGTCTCTCCTCCACATCTCCCTCTCTCCTCCACACTTCTGTATCTCCTCAATACCTCTGTCTCTCCTCCAAACTTCTGTCTGTCCTCCACAACCCCCCTTCTCCTCCAGACCTCTGTCTCTCCTCCACATCTCCCTCTCTCCTCCACACTTCTGTCTCTCCTCCACACCTCTGTATCTCCTCAATACCTCTGTCTCTCCTCCAAACTTCTGTCTGTCCTCCACAACCCCCCTTCTCCTCCAGACCTCTGTCTCTCCTCCACATCTTCCTCTCTCCTCCACACTTCTGTCTCTCCTCAATACCTGTCTCTCCTCCAAACTTCTGTCTCTCCCCCACACTTCTATCTCTCCTCCACATCTCCCTCTCTCCTCTACACTTCCGTCTCTCCTCCATACCTCTGTCTCTCCTCCACACTTCTATCTCTCCTCCACATCTCCCTCTCTCCTCCACACTTCCGTCTCTCCTCCACACTTCCGTCTCTCCTCCTTACCTCTGTCTCTCCTCCAAACTTATGTTTTTTCTTCACACTTCTGTCTTTTTCAAAACTTCTGTCTTTCCTCCACACTTCTGTCTGTCCTCCACAACTCCCCTTCTCCTCCAGACCTTTGTCTCTCCTCCACATCTCCCTCTCTCCTCCACACTTCCGTCTCTCCTCCAAGCTTCTTTCTCTCCTCCAAACCTCTGTCTCTCTTCCACACCTCTGTCTCTCTTCCACACCTCTGTCTCTCCTCCACACTTCTGTCTCTCCTCCAGAACTCCCCTTCTCCTCCACACCTCTGTCTCTCGTCCACATGTCCTTCTCTCCTCGACACCTTTGTCTCTCCTCCACATATCCGCCTTTTCTCCACACCTCCGCCTCTCCTCCACATCTCCGTCATTCCTGCAGGACAGAATTCCTGCAGAGCATCCTGGCCAACCCACCTCCACTCATCGTTTGTCACTGTAAACATTGCTCATTGCCCCCACTGTAAATATGTTTATTGTTGATATTCACTCATAGGCCATTTATTTAATGTGTTTTCTCTCTCTCTCCCTCTCTCTCTCTCCTATCACTCTGTGCTCATTGTGAGGAGTGAGTGTATTGTGAGGAAATCAAACACATATTTAATGATAATGGGCTGATGTGCGAGGGAATGGAGGGAGATTGGAACAGAACAGCGTGCTGGAAAATCAGATCGAAACATCTCCAAGGTACAAACATAATGGGAAGTCAAAAAGAATGTCTTCTCGCCTCAGCTTGTTGTGAATTCTCCTTTTGTCAGTCAGGGCCCGGCCATCTCTGCCATTGTTCCGCCTTAGAGAAGGAATTGGATTTTTTTTTCTTTACGGTTGCTTGCTGCCTGTGTCGGCGGCTGACTTCCATTGCTCACCATTGGGCAGACTTAATTAGGACATTCCTGAGTGATTCATTCACAAAAGGACATTGGCTCTACCTCTGACCAATTCACTCTGAATAGAGGAGGACAATGACTTCCAGAAGCTGCTGAAGGCATTTTGGCAAAAATAAGCAATCAAGCAGCTGGGCAATAATTTATCAAAAATTAATTCAGGCCTTAGATGAACTGCAATCTGCTGGTTTGTATCTTCGTGGTTATCCAATATGCTCTGATCATCCTAATGAAGTGTTAGGGTTGAGAAAAAATTATATATGATTGAAGCATCAGGAGGGGCAGAGAAAAGACTGCTGAGATTTCACACGCATTTATTTCCATTCTATAAGCTCCATGTAGTAAAACACTATAAAATGATTTAGACAATAGAGGTATGTTACATAAAGTGACATATTACCCTTTAACTCACCACACAGCAAATACTCCACCAAGTTAATGCACTTCATTATGACATTTCACAAACACACACACACACACACACACACACACACATTCACTGCCATCTTGACAAAGTGAAAAGGTCAACATTTTAATGGCTTTGCTCCCTGTGCTAATCGCCTTTTTGGTTAGACGTGCAAACTAAATGAAAAGATGTCGGCCCATGTGTGAAGTTAACCTATGCTGCTCCGTCTCAATAAGTGACGTGCCATTAGCCCAGCCCTCCACTGTGAGCCCTGTGAAATCAGCCTCTAATCCACTGACTCACTCTGCTGCCCATCACTGAGTGCTGGAGGAGGAGATTTCTCCGTTAAATCCTCATTTCATCAACATTTTCTCAACATGAGTCTTTTCTACCATATGTCTGCAGAGTTGGGAGAATTCCGGGTTTGTCGATGGTTTCAGCCCGTTACATGAATTTTATTTTGTCATTACGTATTATTTTGCACAAATACACAGTTAATTTAATGTGGAGCATACTCTTTCTTAGTGATGAAAATCATTAATATATTGATTATGGTCATGAAGATGTTCGTACTGTGAGAGGTCAGTTAACCGGAGTCAAATTCTTTGTATTCATATACATGGCCAATAAAGCTGATTCTGATTCTGAAGTCATACCATTGAGGACAGAAATCCTATGCACTGTTGAAAGCAAAAGTAGCATGGCTTCCCACTCCTCAGTGGAAACGTCTGATTATGGGGTTACATATCTGATAAAGATCCGATATGTTCGTTATGATATATCTGATCATAACGAACATATATGTGCGTTACATATCTGATAAAGATCAGATATGTAACGCACAACAGCAAGAGAACAAATACATTCAAACTGTAGCAAGAAAAGCAGAAATGTAGAAAAACAGTCCCCCTCTCTCATAAGACCCTCTCAAATAGAAGCAACTGGTTGATGAGAGATGTTTTCTCATAATCTCAGAAATCTGTAACAAACAGACTTGTCTCCGGTTCAGCAGTTCTTCTTCCATGAACCACGTTGGAAGAAGAAAAGAAAAAGAATATCTTATAATAAATAAATAAATAGTATAATAAATGGCGGCCCCTGACCGCCATTGGGCAGCAGGTGGAGCCGTATAAGACGCACACATTTCTTTCCGGCATATATTTTAATTTTATTATACCATATTTACTTAATCAAAAATGAATATGCCTAATGTTTGAATATTTTGCTGAATATTTTTGTGCTTAGGATTACATTTTCAAAGAAAAAGGAGTTTTCATCTTTTTTGATGGGAAGAATTTTCATTGGAAGTTTGGCGTTCCCCGCCGCACTATTAAAAGCGCCAAGATTATTAAAAAGAATCAATAGGGAGTTGCTGCAGCAACATAAAGATCAGTCTGCACTTCTTGAAGATGTATTCACCCGTTGGGTAGGAGGTGAGAGCACCAGGTTGCTGGTTTGCCTAAAGGACCATCAGGCAGCCAGACAGTTCTGGAACTGTTCTGACGATGGCCATCAGTGCCTTGGCAATATGGATTGAAGATGGAGTACAAGCAGTGGTGGGGTCTCTCAATCCAAACGGTCCCACAACGGAGTTTTCAGGGAATGTAGACAGACTACAGACTTCTGTCTTTGGTCTGCAAAGCCTCGTATGTGTCCCAGCAGCCTTTGATGTTTGCTAACGTTGTGCAACATACAACAGACAACTATAATCTGGGCCACTTTTTCTGAGCCCCCTAGTAGTGCCCCTAGTGCATAGTTGTGTCCCTTCGGTCCAAACAACAGAACTAGCTTGCCAGTGTGCCAAACTGTATCTATGCGCAACACTGTGTCTATTAGTGACTTTCTTTCAAAAGTATTCATTACAGATGGAATCAAAAGCCCTGCAATTATTTTCAGGTTTAGTAAATCCCATTCTGTGTGCTTAATGAACCTATTAGCATCAAATCCTTGCCAGTATTTTGCGCATACACCCAGTATTGCATATTCATAAAGGCAAACGTACTGAACAGATGCAATCCTCAGTGCGTACTCTTGGTAGATCAGCTTGCTCATTTGTTTGCGGGTGCTTTCAAGTTTGCACCTGTTTTTACTCACGAAAACCTTTTATAAATCCGGCCCTAAGGTGAGTAGTGCTAGAACTAACAGTCGTTTTAGGAGTAGTAGTTGTAGCAGTAGTACTAGAAGAAGAAGTAGTAGTAGTAGTAGTAGTAGGGTCAAAATGGTAGTACAGTCATTTTAGATTTAGTTGAAAGTAGTTGTAGTAGTACTAGTAGTAGCAGTAATAGTATTAGTAGTAGCAGTAGTGGTATTAGTAGTAGTAGTAGGGTAGAAGTGGTAGTACAGTCATTGTAGTCTTAGTAGAAGTAGTCGTAGCAGTAGTAGCATTAGTGGTAGTAGTAGTAGTAGTAGTAGTAGCAGTATTAGTGGTGGTAGTAGTAGTATCAGTAGTAATAGTAGTAGTAGTAGGGTAGAAGTAATAGTACAGTCATTGTAGTTTTAGTAGAAGTAGTCATAGTAGCAGTAGTAGCATTAGTGGTAGTAGTAGTATCAGTAGTAATAGTAGTAGTAGGGTAGAAGTAATAGTACAGTCATTGTAGTTTTAGTAGAAGTAGTCCTAGTTGCAGTAGTAGCATTAGTGGTAGTAGTAGTAGTAGTAGTAGCAGTATTAGTGGTAGTAGTAGTATCAGTAGTAATAGTAGTAGTAGGGTAGAAGTAATAGTACAGTCATTGTAGTTTTAATAGAAGTAGTCATAGTAGCAGTAGTAGCATTAGTAGTAGGGTAGAAGTAATAGTACAGTCATTGTAGTTTTAGTAGAAGTAGTCCTAGTTGCAGCAGTAGTAGTATTAGTAGTAGTAGTAGTATCAGTAGTAATAGTAGTAGTAGGGTAGAAGTAATAGTACAGTCATTGTAGTTTTAGTAGAAGTAGTCCTAGTTGCAGCAGTAGTAGTATTAGTGGTAGTAGTAGTATCAGTAGTAATAGTAGAAGTAATGGTACAGTCATTGTAGTTTTAGTAGAAGTAGTCATAGTAGCAGTAGTAGTATTAGTGGTAGTAGTAGTATCAGTAGTAATAGTAGTAGTAGGGTAGAAGTGGTAGTACAGTCATTGTAGTCTTAGTAGAAATAGTAGTAGCAGTATTAGTGGTAGTAATAGTAGTAGGGTAGAAGTGATAGTACAGTCATTGTAGTTTTAATAGAAGTATTCCTAGTAGCAGTGCAATCACAGACAAAATCTCAAATACAATCTGCTACATTTTAATAATGTGTCTTAATTTGTCAGCTGAAAAGTTAACATATGGAAAACAGACACTCAGATGATGATTGCGGTCTTCATCTCCTGCTTCCTTCACTAAGGAGTCTGGATGTTGCCAGACAAACAAGGCAAGATTAATTATCAGCAATCAAATCTGTGGATGTAGAAAAAAAGCTGAAAAAGGAGTCCTCTAAGTAACTCTGTGTTCTGCTGCTGCAGCCCAGAACCATCAGACCGCTTTAATATAGCAGTCTGGCACTGATAATCAGCATAAAGCCATGTGGAGAATTTCACAACGTCCGTGAGTGTGCCCTTCAGGGAACGGAAAGCAGTGACGGAGGACTCCGTAGTCAATGTTGTTTCCACACTAGCCGGCGCGAGTCACATACTTATCCTTCCCCCTGGAACCCAGGCGGCGTTAAACTAGCTGGAATGAGTGCCATGCCGGGAGTAAATGGAGGGAGAAGAGCGACCACAATGGCACTGGAAAGTGTCGGCTCTTGTAAACGGGAGGATTAGAGGGACAGAAATCCCCCCCTACTTATGTAGGTGTGCCGACAGAGACAAAGCCCCGTGTTTACACCGTTCCTCTGGACCCACATGCCTCCAGCCCAAAAAGTCCACTCTGATGCAAAAGCAGAAATATTTATGATTACCACAAAAAACGCTTCTGTCACTATCCATCCCATTCTATTTACGGTGTGTGTTGAACGTTGTCTCACAACACACACGGATTGGCATCTGCTGTTTATGATGAACCGGCATACATATTTGATTGTCGTAGTGGTTTTATGATATAAAGTTCAGGATGAAGGATGACTCTTTTGTAAGGTATTCACACAAACTGCACAGGTCTCATGGGGTTAACAACAACTTTGTTTGATACTATTAAATATGGCAGTTGTGGCCCGTTCTTTCAGATTGTTCTTTCAGTGAAAACTATCCTGCTCAGCGGACGGTGAACTGAAGGTCTGTGTTTGTGTGTTTAGTTGGTCCGTCACTTTGGTCTTCACAATAAGTATTAGATAGATAGACATGAGTTTTTCATTCAGCTCCTCATCTATGCTGCTAGTGCTATCAGCAGGTCAGAATGTTTGAGATCTGGTCTCTGATCGGCCTTTAGTCTCTATAGTCATCAGAGACAGCAGAACCCCTACATAAGACCTGCTGGTCTTTTAAAGCATTAATGCTCTCAGATCTGATTACATAGGAGGTCTTCTTGTTTATTATGCAACATCCAGACCCCAAAGGTCAGCAGGTATACTCGGCGTCCCTACAATCAGAACCACGTAGGCTTCAATTGTCTCCCCTTTAACCTCATGTTTATATTTGTTTGTTTTTGCCTTGTTTTTGATGTTATTGCTACCCTGCTTTTACTGTCATCTATTTTAGGGAGTTGTTAATCGTAGGGTGAATTACGTACCTTAAGATCTCTCGACGTGACAGAAAGTGTGTCGGTATGTTTGGGATCGCTTTCGTGCCTGACCTTCATGTTTACCTCAGTTTGCATGTTTTTTCTGTCCTGACTTTTCCTAACCTTTTATGTTAAGCGTATCAAGTGAAGGATGAAGTTTGTTCTGTGCCCTCCCTTCGCCTTGTCATGTGATCAACAGTTACAATTCAGTTTAGCCATAAAACAACTCACTTTTAGGCCTCAACACTGCTCAGTTAGATTAGGTAGATATTAACGTTCGGGTTCACGTGGGACAGGTTCATTGCCTCTGGCATGTGTTGACTTTCTTACTCTTTATAAAACGTCATCTGACATTTATACCTTTGCTATGGAAGTGATGTTTTGTTTGTTCCACTTTCTTTAATATTTTTCAATGTAGTCCATAAGTATTATTATAAGCTACAATACTAATAACAGACTAATTATGAAGTACTTCACATATTTTCATGTAACTTCATGTTTTTGATTCTTCTGCTTTTTTGTGTCATTACTCAGTTTTCTACGCTTAAATCCAAAAAGTAAAAAAAAAAAAATAAAATCGCCATCTCAAGTTTAATCGTTTTTACGATCAGTGTGTTATTCACTCTTCATTTTGGGGGACCAGTCTGTCCTCTTTTCCTTTTCTTTGGCTAGCACTGTGGAGCAGCCAGAGGCCAGTAACAGCTAGCGGCGTTTTGAACCACATTAAATACTCTAAAGAGATCTCATTAATAAGTGGCTCTTGGAGTCTCTGAGCCGGTCTGGATACGTGCAGGAAGCCGCGGATGCACGGATTTCGATTCCACACATCTCGCCCTGATAAATCGGAAACGGCTCAAGGTAACATGGACAGGCATGACTGGAGAAAAGACAGCAGCCAATCACCTGCACTACCCATAATCCTTCCCTCCCTCACTCTCGCACACTTAACTGAAGCTCCTCTCATTTCTTCCTCTCCCTGTTCACTTTTTCTCCCTGGCTGCTCTTTCACACTTACTTTGCTTCCTCCAGTCTTTCAAATCCCATCCCTCCTCTTCAGGTGTCTTTCCCCGCTGTCGGCTCTATTCTTCCTCTCTTTTCATTTGAATATACCCTGCACCTGTTTCCCCTGATGTCTTCTCCTGCTACCTATGGTGAACAAATGCAAATGATCCTGCTCAGCAATCCCATTCCTCTTAAGGAGTTAAATACGTAGACATGCTGTGCATGCTCAGTGTCCTCTGCATTCGGTTCTTAAGTATTTGAATACATTCTTGTGGGGCTTACGAATGTGGAAGAACCAGAGCAGCACCGTCCTTGATCGTTGGTAGCAGGGTAGTCATAATTCAAGCTAGACACAAAATGTCTACGAAATACAAAGAGTTACGAAAAAAAACAAAAAGTCAAGAAGAAAAACAACAAGTCTGTGCTCATGTCACCTTGTTTCTAATAATTTCACGGACTGCTGAGTACGTCATTGGATTTATCTATTTCCCTATGTAGGTGGAGTATTACTGGGCCTGTAAGCCTACGGCCCCTCAAGGATATAGGCCATCGATAGAGTTCCACTATTCAACTCAGTCTTGTAAACACTGTTGCCAGTTACACTAATAACACCTGCCAACAGGTGTTCTAAGTCCTGGCTTGCTTTCTTTTTTGGGTTTCCATCTTTGAGCAATTCTGAAAATCCGGCCATGAAGGGGTCAGAAGACGATGTACTTTTTGGTTTCACAAGCCAATGTACTTTTTGGTTTCACAAGCCAATGTACTTTTTGGTTTCACAAGCCAATGTACTTCCAGTCCGGTCCAAAGCCCGGGTAAGTGAGGATGGTTGTGTCATGAAGGGCATGCGATGTAAAACCTACGCCAAATCAAATCAAGTTGTTTAGGGTTTGCATGTTGTTGGCATGGGAGTGACAGGAGACGCCATTCAAACACTGATAATATTCTTTCAGAGTGAAAACCCGTCACCATTCCAACCCTTGATACGTGGATACAGGAATGCAGTTAGAAGAGAATGCATTAGATAAGAAAAATGGAAGTTCTCAAGTAGAAGATCCCCTAAAATGTTCCACATTCCTTGGAATCCCCTTTGAGTTTCATATATCCTTAATTTAAAACAATGGCATCTGGGCATCACAAATTCTACCTTTAACATCTGCATCTGTCCCACCTCATACATCTAATCTCCGTACAACACGCATGAAGGACTTCCTCGGGTCTACGTTCCTCAAGTGTGACAGGATCAGTAATGTATGATTTCATAGCAGTCCCACACCGGCTTGTAGATAGATGGATGCGTCTCCTTTTTAAATGAGAAGCATTTTAGTGATGTAATAAAAAGGCTGGAGCGTGGCCCAATGGACAGCCATCGTTGTGTATCTTTCCCCATATTGACACCCAATGATTTATTTGGAACGCCATACAGCTAATCATCACTTCATTTCCCAGCCTCTGCAGAATCTGATGATACATAAGTTGCGGCGCATTTCATTATGTTAATGTTTGTCAGAAAATGTGTAGGCTGAGAGAGGTGGGTGGGATCTGGCCTTGTGTTGTGAATGTTTGTGTGTGTGAATGTGTTTCAGACAGCAGACTGTGTTGATGAAGCCGTTCTATCTCAAAGACATGCCCCCCAGAAATGCCGTCTGGCGATGTCGGCGCTCCTCGAGGATGTCTGCGGTGGGATACCAGACACCCTCATTCCTCCCATTTTTTCACTTTCCATTGCCTGAACCACAAACAAACATAAACCCTCATTTTCAAATTGAAAATGACACAGATACAGCAACTGTCTCTCCAATCAAAACAGGCCATGGAGTTTTAAATGTGCGATTGAATCCGTGCTGCTCCTCAAACATTGTCAAAGCTCGTGATCGAATGTTCAGTTTCAAAGTATAACGAAGTTTCAAAGTATAACGAAGCGCAACATCCAACACATGTTCATTAATAACAAGACTTTGGTGGAAATATGGAGGCTAATCAGACAAACCTCGGCTTATGAGGTAATCAAGAGAGGTGTGTGTGATTGGGTGAGTACCGGTGCATTTCTGTGTGTGATCGGGCTCCCAGGTAATTATAGCAGACAGCTGCCATGGCATCCTGAATCAGTCCCACGTCAACAAGCCACAAACACACACTCTGACATACACACACATGCAAAATAGGTCCAACTTCAACATGGCATCATTATTAGTGGGCTGATGCCCAGATTTGTGTCATTTTACTCCGTATCTCAGACAAACGCGGGCAAATTGTGTCTGCGATGCGTCCAGATCGGCTTGTGCGGAGATGAGGTGCACCTGCCACAGAGCAAAGCAGAAGGAGCGCTGGAGATAACGGCGAGACAATGATTTCAAAGCTGGGATGCAGACGCTGTTATGCTAAACACCTCATGTCTTGCCTACAATGCAGGAGATAGGGACACTGGTCGGCTTCGCCCTGCAGGTGTTGGGCAGGATGTGGATCTATATCCTCTGTTTTTTCCACACCTGAGCTTTCCTTTCATGCATCTAAATCAGTCAAACTCACCTCCCTCTCTCCTCCCAGCGGTTGTCTCTCTCTCTTTCCAGTCTGTGTTTGCCAGGCTCGGTGTGGTATCATGCCTGCATGCATGACGGACCTGCTAACAAATTACATAGAGTAGCCACCCAGCTTCCCCCTCTCACTCAGCTGTCAAGTGGAGCCACTGAAGCATCCTCACTCCTGGAGGGAGATGGAGGGATGGAAAGAGGGGATCTTTCCATCCCTCCACCTCCCTTTCTCTGCCTGCTCACCTTCATGCTCCCCCACCCCCCAAAACCAGTGCTGCAGAAGTGCTCTCCCTCCTCCATTCTACTTTCTTCTCCTTCATCTGTCCATCTGTCCATGACTCTGGCATCACTTCATCTCTCCCTCTCATCCAACATGGAGCTGATGATATTAAAAAGATTTTCAGATGGATTATAAAAACAGATTGATTAATCTGGATTAACAATACGGTTATGTAATGTTTTTGGGACATTTTTTCAGACTAACTTCAATACCACCATGGGGGCATGGTGGTGCAGTCAGTAGCCCAGTTGCCCCACAGCAAGAATGTTCGGGGTTTGAAATCCACTTCTGTGTTTCTGTGTGAACAGGATAAGCGGTTACAGAAACTGACTGTTGGACACCAAAAGTTTTAACGAATAATAACAACTCTTGATAATAATAATAATAATTGATAACATTCTCATCCGTCTCTCTCATAACAAAGATATAACAAAGACAAAGAGTGTTACAAAGCCTGTCTGGTTCTCATATTGTAAAAATGTGAGGCCGGAGGGGGTTTCCCTTTTTAAATCGACCATTATTTCCTCTTTGTAGAACAAAACCTGCGTCTTAAAAGGGCCACTGTTTTAGTAGAGTGCTTGTCTGATCATCAAGTGTTTAAAATCCTTTCAGGATATGTTGTGTGCAAACAAACTCAGACCTGCCAACGTTGTCAAATTTGACGTTGGGAACCACCTCCACGATCCGGCTGCATGAAAACAAGCTACAGAGGTATCAGGATGGTTCTCTCTTCTCTCCCACTGAGTCCTGTCACCATCCTAGAGATAACAGACTATGTGGAGGCAATAAAGGAAGACTGAAACGGCCTCTTTAGCCGGATGTAGACTGTAGGATTTGAGTCCCATTCACACTTGCAAATGAGCCTCTGGATCTCCGGGCCGTCTGACGGTGTCAGTCCTTTGTTGTTTGTTGTTTGTGTACGCGGCGTCACGGGTGTCGATAATCAGCCCCAGTACAGGGGTCGGATGATCCAAAGGTTTTCTGGCCTGTCAGAAATTTTTTAGAGCACTGCTAACAATAAAGTCAACACTCTATACGGTCAAACCTAGCTGGCTTACCCACAATTCTCTCTGCTAAATAGACCAGCCAAACCGTCCACGGCTGCTAGAAACCTACGAGTCCACATACCCCAGAAAACTTTAAGAAAAAAAAGGTTTAGCTACACATGATGACAAAAAATTATCAAGACAGCTTGTTTCTGTCATGTTAGCATGTTGCTAACAAACAAACTTTTTTTCTGTCTCGATGCTTTCAAACAAAACTTTATTGACGATTGTAAATACGGACAACCGGCTGCGGCAGCCAGACAAACAGTGTGAGCACAACCAATCGTGAGCTTCTGCAAAGCATTTAATTCGTACAGTGAGAGTTGAAATTAAACTACCACGCCATGACTCAAAAGTTGTACAGTGTAAGCCCAGCTTAATGCAACCCCACATCAATGCAACAATATCTGAGACATCCAAGTTTTTATTATTCACCTTAATGAGGGGTGAGGAGTTATGTTATTAAAGTTTACACAGTTAAAACAGCAGAAAAATCTTCTGCCGTCAAATCCGTTTTTTAAATATATTGTGGGTAAAATAATAATTACACTAAAATAAAAACAGGATTTATGGGTCATTATGTCTCACATATTTTCACGTATATCATAGAGATACAGTTAGTGTTTATTTAGTTGTTTTTTTTGTTACTTAGGAGTGTCAATGGTGGAACATTTTTATCAATATGTTTGCAATCCACTGTTTAAAAAAAACCCAGTATTTTGTCAAAATACTGGGTTTTTTGACAAAACCCAGTATTGTCAAAAAATTAGTTCTTGTTCAATGAATACTTCCAAAAGTGGCACATGGGGATAGTTGCATTGATGTCACATGACTTCGTGAGGCAGTTGGAATGATATTTTCAGAGCCTCTCGGTTGTGTTTACACCCTGCTTTTACGTATCGAACTCACCCATGACACATTTATGCACTAAGTCCACTAGTTAGTAAAAATGTAGGCTACTCAGCAGCTGTCATTTCATTCGATGAGCTGTTCTGTGATGGAATGGATATGTGGGCTCTGAGCTGGAGTGGTGGAGGTCTAACCTGACACTCAGCAGCATCATCAGCACCGGACACAGTGACTTCTGCCGGTCCGTCTTCATGGCATTAGAGGAACAGCAGTGGCTGTGATTAATAGGCTGATGGCGGAGCCCTGACCCCTGAAGGGCGTGGGTTGTTTTCTGTTTGACTTAGCACATGAGCAGACGAGCACACACACATTCCACCTATTCACAGTGACATACAAAAGCACACATAGAAGCGCTCCAATGGAAGATTCCTCTATAGCAGTTGAATTCCTTTCAATATCTGTGTCTGACGTTTGCTTTGGTGATAAGACACAATGGCTTCCATTAAAATATCAAGGAATCATAATACGACCCCTGCCAGGATTAAATATTTGCATCTCTACATTCTCTCCTGTTTTGTCGACTGGAGGCATAATGTCGGAATCTCTATACCAAATTCCACCTCAACCTTCCTTTAATGGGAGCCAGATGGAACTCAACCGGAGCCCGGGCAATCCTTTCCCTCAATGGCTCCCTAGCTCTCCATAAGAGGAGGAGGTGTGGTTCACCTATATTTGTTAAATTCAGTAGACATGTATAAGACCTAGATTTAAAAAAGAAAACTATTTCATGTCACTACCATGATGTTACCTTGGCAACAGGGCAAATTTCGATCGTTCGCCGCCAGACAGGAAGTTGCTTTCATGCCACTGCCAATGGTCCAACTCCCCCGGACATCACATGTTCAGTTAAAGTCGCAACCTGAAGACATTTAACTGATCGTTGTCATGGCAACATGGCACATTTAAATCCTTCCCCTAAAAAAACTGAATCTCTTAGAATTAGATACACACCAGGTATCAGGCACACATTTACATGTCTTCAACATTTATTCTAGTTAAAGTTATTGTTCTTCTTCTTCTTTATGAAAACAAGAACCTGAATTTGACCATAAACAAGAATTAATTTGCCATGAAAAGATTTAAAATTATAATCTGATTTTTAAAAAAATAAAAAGATTTAGTTCATTAAATGAAATTACCGCAAATAAAGACAGAATATTGTTCTTCAAAAGATTAAAATATTTACTGAGATGCCTGAAGAAGTGCATCACCCTTTGTTTCTTGTCAAAAACACCATTAATAATAACGAAAAATAGACAATTAATAAAAGAGGAATAAAACCCGATTAATTACGCAGCGAGTCTGTGTTTTCAATATAAACAGAAATAACCTTGTTTAGCTAGCATTCATTTGAGCTAACACGCTAACATATAGAGTCTGTAAAGTAATGTTGAACTAGTTGTTCATCTCACCACTGTCCATAAAGGTGCAGAGAAACACATCCCCCACCATTATTTAGAATTCTGTCAGTGTTTAAGAGAATTTTGTTGGTAATTCATTGGACAGCGTTCCCTAAGTAAAGTAATGGCGGACGGTAAAATTTGAGCAAGGGTGACCTCGTCCCGTTTGATGTTATGAGTTACATGACCTCATGTGTTACATTACATGATGTCACGTGACATGAGAACCTCTGGTTTGAGGTGAAATCACCGGCTCTGTATAATAATTAAAGTACAGCAAGGAGACTCGTAGATGCTTCTTGTTCTCTTGGAGATCGTCCTCTTTTTTTCATGAGTCAATCAAACGGCTGAGTTAACAAGAGTAGCAATTAAAACATTGCAAAAAACCACGTTTAACAAAAGCTGAGACGTGTGAAAGTGAGAACTGCTGAGGGGATCACGGGATAAGGTAGAAAACTCCCAGCAGACCTGACCTCTCCAGCATCACCTTGATACTGAGCGGACCAAGTCGGTCCAGATTGGCTCGCATCTCCCAATGTTCCCTGCTGTCCCAAGATGGCCGAGTGTGTTCTGTGCTGAGCTGCAGCTGCAGGTAGTAATTACTGATTAGAAAGTGGAAAGTGGGGACAAATGCAGTGTATAATCAGCCAGGCCATTGACAGTGGGAGCACTTCATAATGGCTTGTAATTAACAAGATAATTGGTGAGAGATAGCAAAGATTTCTTGAGTTCTTCCTTATTTGCATGTCATTTTGCCCGGAGTTCTTTATGAATTCTTTTTCATCTCTGAAGGTTGAGTCGCTAATAATACTGTGTTCTCCGGTTTGACTTGCTGGTGTTGTGGATTCTGAGGGCATACATCCGAAAGAGGAATCCAAGCCCTGTGTATGGCCTTGCACCTGCACTGCTAAACACGCATGTTCCTTCTATTCATTTAGTGGAAATAAATGTACATGAATATTAATGTAATTTGTTTTAATATGTGATAGAACGATCTTTGAAGTGAAACAACACTTATTAATACACTCCTGGTATATGGTGGGATTGGGATGCAGCTATTACTCTTTCCTCTTCCCGTTTGTGTGAGACATCACTCAAAAGTTGGTCAATATTTTCTCATGAGAATTCCGTAACACATCAAACATTTGCAAGATTGGCGCCTTTTGATTTTTCAGTCAGGTTGAGAATTCATCGGTAAAAATAACCTTGGGGAAGTTCTGATGTAAGATTACATTTACTGTGAATAGATTTAGTCTTTAAAGCCTGTTGGTCCAGCAGGAAGTAGATCACCAAGGAAACTGTCCAATGAATTAGCTGCTTCAGTTATGAAGGGGAATTTGTCTCTACTGGAGGCGATGAGGAATGGAGCTCACAGGTCAGGGTTGATTTCACCAAAGGAAAACTTCTGATTTGATTGTCGATGACCAGGTGTTCCAGGGTTAAAGTTGTGAAGGTAGGTTGCAAACTTTTGTCGTACTGAAATGAGGACTTATTTAAAGCTTGGTAGCTTAGAAATGATTGGCTGAAGGAAAAACTTGAATGGAGCCTTTGAAGTCAAACGATTGTGAGAGTCTGATGGTGATTTACAGCAATAATCCTCATATGGAAGAACATGTAAAACTTTGGGGTACTGCAGGGATTTGTAAACAGTAAGGAAACTGGAATGATGCCGAATGTAAAGGGTTAGTTTTTTGCATTAGTAACTGCACCAAGGAGGTTTTGTTTTTATCTTTTCTCGTCAGTTTTTTAGCAAGATTACGGAAAAACTAATCGAGTGGTTTCCATGAAATTCTACCCAGAGGTAGATTGTGGCTTCATCTGCAGATGATCCAAGTTTTGTGACGTTGTGTCCTGAAAGCACAACGTGACTTCATAATAATACCCATTCTTAACCATACGAGATAAGGCACTTTTGGAGTTTTCCTGCAATAACTTATAAATTAATGGATGAATTTGCAGGAAATTTGACCAAGAGGAAGCTTTTGTTGCATCCCAGAGGTGTAGTGCCTTGGCTGTGGTTTGATTTGTCACTTTTTCTGATTATCTTGGACTGTGTTCGGGTTGGACAAAAATCACAAAGTATCCAGGATTCAGGGCTCGAATCCGGTTCGTTGTTAGAGCTTGGCAACAAAAGCAATTTGATATTTAAGGAACTTTGACACCTGAAAGACTGAACCAAGATTCATTTTTGAACATCACTAATGTTTTTTTCATGACATACTGTACCTACGTGATGTCTATGTGGACACGTCTTTCTATACCTGATGACTAAATGGTTTTATAGATTGGCACACATCTGACAGCATGTTGTCAGTTCTATATGTCTCTGTTGGAGAGTGAGAAAGACAAATTAAAAGTTTCCACGACGTCAGCACTAATCGTTGTATTGTATTGGTCCGTAGTGCTGAAGACAATGGATAGCTCTCATTATATAAGTCTTTCTACAATCCAACGCTCATCTGTGGTCATGAGTTCTGGGCAGGGACTGAATGAATGAGGTCTAGGATACAAGCAGCTCTTCCTTCCTAGAGTTCGGACATTCGGAGTGAGCATTGAGCAGAGTCGCTGCTCTTTCAGGTCAAAATGACCCAGTTGAGGTCGTTCAGGTATCTGATTATGGAACCTACAGGACGCGATAAAATACACTATCTCCTCTGGCCTTAGAACACCTCGGGATCCCCCAGGATGAGCAGGACAGTGTTCCTGGGGAGAGGGATGTCTGGAATGCCCCTCTTAGCCTGCTGTGACAGTGAAATAACCCACATCAAACCAGATCACTGTAAACACCTCTCCTCCTCCTCTATCCATGTGCTACCAAGGCTCATTTTACTTATATTACCGTCCGTTTCATTTCCTTCTTCTTTCCTTTCTCTCTCTAGTAGGTTATCGAAACTTCCTGTAATTAGCACGAATGTCCAAAGCATCCAAAGAAAAGTGCTTTCACACTGTAAACAAACCAAAGCAGGGTTCAGTCTTTTCTGGACTGAGATTTGCGGAATCCTGAATGATGGACTTTGGTCCATATCTCCAGATAAAAGAATTCTAAATCTCCATGATTGACTCTGAATATGTTTGGGCAACGATCCTGGTTACACCACAAGAAAGATAAAGTCAGTGAAATCCATACATCATTGAATCTCTTAAACTACTGATTCAGAACCAGTGCACAGTTCGTACACAAAGGCTTTGGATCTGATCCATCACTATTTGATGGACTGCAGTGACGGTCGATTGGAACTCCATGGCTTCTGTATACATCATTGCGTGTAAGTATTATTTTATCCTTTAAGGAAGCCATAAGAGGCTATTTCTGGATCCTTCCTTGAGCCCCAGCAGACGACTCTCCGTACGTAATCATTAGTGTTATTCTCACAATGACTATAATAATGAGTGCTCTGGCGGCTTCCTTACCAATACCATTCAGCACATCACACACTCGGATAGGAAGATGTTTATCACTCCTTTTCCAATTATATTTCTCCAGATTAAGGTGTCGCCGTGGCACTTGTTTCCTTGACAACGCCGTCGTTATTTCACCCTTTTTCCCAAGTACCCTTAATCTTGGCGGATATGAAAACTCTTCATGTGTATTCCTTTCCCCGTTAAGCACACTAGTGCTGTCGGTCCAGCCTCTTAAGACCAAATCATGTGGCACCTATGTAGTGACTTAAATGGAGATGGTGGCGAAGGCTTTCTTTCTTAAGCACACACTATTCTTCTGCTTCTACTGCAAACTCTATTTCTCAGTCACCACCCGGCGAGACTTTGATGGGCCTCCCTGTAGGATTTCATACGTGGGGCTGACTCTGAGTGCATCGGATTAAAAAAGGCACAAAGATGCCACCAACAAACACAGACTGTTTATATGACTATTTCTCATCTAAACAGAGGAGAGCACGCAGAGGAAAAGAATCTACCACCATAAACTGAGGAAGCATGAAGGGCGTTAATAATGTATAAGGTTTTCAAAATTCAATTTCAAAAATGCATGCTGCTGGAAGAAAAAAAAAATAACAGCGACATAGAACAGAGTGTATATTTGACAGGTGACACGATTCTTTTTCTTGTAATTGATTTGCTTTGCCATTTGTTGCCACGGTTTTTTCCATCTCTGGTGAAGCACATGAGGCAGCTGCTGTGATAGATGAACCTGGTGGAGTTCATTTTTCCCTCCATGCTGCCAGGTAGCCTCCAGTGCGATGAACAGTGCTGCTTTCCTTTGCGTGTTATGGCTGAATAGTAATTTTCCTTACCTGCTTAACATGTGTCTCTGTTTATATGTGGATTCTAGTCTGCAAGGTGTTTGTATGTCTTTATTCTCTTCACCAGTAAGGTGAACATTTATCCTGCTCTTTTCAAGCCTTGCCTGAATGATTTACTAAAAAAACATTTGCTTTAAATATCTCCACTACCATCAGATGTATTTGCATAACCTTGGTGTCTATGTACAGTTGTGACCTAAAACAATTGCAGATGGAAATGGAAAAAAAAAGTGCTTAAATGGGATTTTGACCACAGAGGCTGCAACCTTTGGCTGTGACATGATCAATGTTTTTATAAACATTGTGTACGGTAAAAAAGCTTAAACTAGGTAGACGCTCAATTCTGAAACAGCAAAATCTTGCTAACAGTCCGATTACCAGCTTTCGGGCGAAGAAAAGGCTTTTCTGTTTTTCTATTGAAAGATGTTTCATCAGTGGCATGATGGCGACTTAAATGTTTTATTTATTGTTAAATAATGATTCTCCTTTCTTCTTTTTTCATGTCCCTCTTGATGCTGTCTCCATCAGGTAAGAACCCTCTTCCACCTGTTCAAGCACGAATGCTGCGCCCATTTCATCTCATGTATTTCATGGTGTCCGGCACTTTGGTCAGTCAGCGACCTCCGGCTCAGACCAAAGGGCTCATGGCAAAAATCTCCCTGGCATATAGAGTCGGAGTCATCGGTCAGCGGCACATGACCATCCATCACATTTATCCTGCTGTGTACGTCAGCTGCTGAGAACTATATACCCATAAAATGCACACTTTGCGGGGGATGTCTCGTCGTCTACAGGAAGCGTTTAACGCGCCGTTAGCTCCCGCTTTCTGACTCAAGCATTATCTTCAAGGTTGGGCTCATCTGATGTTGAATCCGCCGCTGGGTCACTGGTGCTTGTCATGAGACAACTCTCCTCACTTTCTGAGGAGAAGTTTTCCGTCCTACTGTAGCCGCGGAAAACAGCGGGCGCTCTTTGACAATTAAGGCTGAAATAGCGCAATGGCAATTGCTGGTGCGTGTTGTAATTGTGTTTTGTGGGGCCAGGCGCCTGTAGGTGATAGACTCGCTAGCCTCGCCGTCTTTGAGTTCTCCCTTTCAGTCAGTGTTTTTACTTGCCTTCATCTGCCGTTTCCTCTGGAATACTCATTCAATTTTTACTGCCGTATGAGACTGTGAACAGCTTGCGGGGCGGGAGCACAGTAATTACCACGGTTATGTCAGGCGGAGCTGAGGAAGGTTGCCTGGGGAGGAGAAAGGCCACTGTGCAGTGATGGCCCCCCGAAATTAATGGAGAATTGGAAATGAATCAATAGCTAATGAAAATGTGTGTTCACTCTATTACTGCTTTTATGATGGCTGCAGCCTCAGGCGGGCCGCTTTGTCACCCGACTACACAGCGAGCGGTGGCACCCATCTACATCTCGCTCGCCCTCCTCGCTCTCCTTCTTCTCTCATCGTATTCATCTCTCTCTCCCTCGTTTCTCCATGGTGCTTTCCATTTCTCCGCACCTCTTCCTGCCTCCTCATGCTCTGAGCCTCCATCTCCCTGTGGTCGCAAATTAATAGCAGCTATGAAAAAACGTCTTGTCATATTTAGAGGGAACGAGTGAATGTTTGGTCCATGGGGAATGTTTCCGATGTTTGACCTTTTGATATATTCTAAAAGTCCTGTCTGTAATTCTACAGAATTAATTAAAGGCTGGTTGTTTTTTGAATGTTGCCTACATACAAACTTTCTACTTCACGTCATAAATGTGACCGATTTTCCATAGCTGGAAGAGTTGTTTAAAAACTATGATGGGATGGGCAATTCTAACTTCAGTTAAGTGATGAAGAATATCTCAAACTTTTACTGTGACTACGATTGGTATAAAGTAACTTTTTTTTCACTTGCATACTTCTCTCACACGACTGTAAAGCTGCAATATTTTTGTTTCTGAAGGATCACGTGACTTTGTGTTTTTTTTCTTTTCCTACCTCATGGAAGCAAAACATTTGCATATATCTCAGGGTCATCCGCCAAATAAATGTCACCTCAAGGTGTCTTTTGAGCGGGTTCCATTCATGGATGCTGCTCCTCCGTCCAACCTGACCATCAGAGGTCAGAGGTCAGAGTGGATGCAAGGTTCTGATCAGGTTCTATTTAGCTTAAGAAGAATGTTTTTTGTGATGCACAGTGTGTTCGTTAAGAAACGGCATGTTGGTCTCTTTTTTGAGCCATGCTCTTCTCATACTATGACTGAAATGACGGATGCGACCTTCGTTTTAGGTACAAGCCGGGGCAAAAGAAACATTTCAGTGTAGGGGTAACGTCTTTCAGCATGAGTATTTTTAAAGATTCCCTCTCTAATATGCCATGAAAACATCCACAAATTGCTTTTTTCAAATAACTTCCTCGCCCAATGTCAGCAGAGGGTTACGGATAACGGCATTTGGACAAATATATACACACACACATACACGCAAACACACACACACACACACGCACACGCACACACACACACACACACACACAGGGAGTTTTTTTTTTTTCTGGTAACAAAAATGTGAGAAATGTTAGACAAATGGTTTGTTCTTAAGTTAACTTTCCTCTGTAAATCCTTACAGCACCGCTGGAGCGCCACCGATTACGCCATCGTGTGTGGATGTGTGCGCTGGAAACGCAGCTGTTTTCTTCCTGTTTGGACTAAATCAATATGGGGGGGCGCACAATTGTTGGTATTTGTTTTGTTTGCGTCTATTATTACTAATAAGTGCTTTCAGTAAAAATGATTACATCATCAAAAATGATACAATATTATATAGTTATCTGTAAGAATGAAGTCATTGGAGGGGACAGTCTGTGGAAGGATGGGTCATGCAACCCCCCCTGGGATTTCCGCCCCTGGGTACAA
Organism: Lophius piscatorius; assembly: GCA_009660295.1. Taxonomy (NCBI): domain Eukaryota; kingdom Metazoa; phylum Chordata; class Actinopteri; order Lophiiformes; family Lophiidae; genus Lophius; species Lophius piscatorius. The sequence goes on from VRLP01003194.1 coordinate 51,967, forward strand.
GCACCACCTGCTGAGAACGTTGAGTCAGCTCATTGCGCTCATGTCGCCCTACATTTACGTTAAGTGACTCACACCGTCTGGACAGGGCGGGGCGAGTCATGTGTCTGGTCATGTGTCTGGTCATGTGTCGTGGCGGGGCCACATGACCGACCTTAATGTGTTCAGGGAGAGTTTGTGAGCGCATGAAGGATTGGGGATGGAATTCATTGAATTAAGTCAAATTACTTTTACCGAAGGTTATAAATGGACACTTTCGGTGCTTTTCAATTAATTGCTCTGTCCAATAGGATCAATTCTTTCAATTTGATAATTGGAGTGTGGACTTAATTCATGCAGAATCTCTGACTGTAGTCTTCGTATGTTCCCCATGTGTTGTGGTGGGTTCTCGTCGGTAGAGCAGCTTCTTTCCACAATGCAAAAGTCATGTAATAGAGGTGAACTGGTGACTGTATTCTGACTGTCTGCCGGTGTGAATGGGAGCGTAGTAGTTGGTGGTCTCTGTGGGTTGACGCTGTGATGAACTGGAAACTTGTCTAGCTGGGATTGGCTCCAACCGCGACCCTGAACAACATTAGTGATTATGGATAAGAGATGGATGGAAACTGCTAGACTACTTAGGTCACTCTTATGCTGGCTTTTGGATGGCTTTGGACTTGGAGTATGTTGAAACGGTGGACAAACACATTATTAAATCCAGTCCTTACAGTCTTAGGATTTGAATTCTTCGGTTAAATGTGACAGGAAGACCGGCTTCCAAATTCTTAAGATAAAAGTTGTAATTTAACGCTCAAACATAACACTGAAGCCCCCAACAGCTATCGATGGCAAACATCAGACCTGTGGTTTAACTGGACAATCAGACTCTCTGTTGGAAGAAAAATAGATAATAAAATAGACCTAACCTGAAAAGAGGAGAGGACCTTTTATGTCACTTATCCAGGTTGTACAGGGACCCAGAGCTAGCTGCACATTAGCCGACTGCTCCCCCAGGATTCACAGATCATTTCTCTTTTTTGACACAGTACAAGCAGCACTGCCCTAGGGCGCCTGACAGAGCATGACATCGCCTCTATTTGTGTGTGCCTATATGTGTGTGTTTCAAAGGGGGCCGAACCTCACGCCTTCAGCACCTCCTGCAGACTGCAAACCCTCAGGGCCTCCTGCCATCCACATCATCTGTTAGCGTGGTGCGTGATGCTGCAGATAAAAGCCAACTGCATTTTTACAGGGTTGTTGTGGACAGCTTGGAGCGCATCGGTCCTATAAAGTCTAATTTAAGACTTCATTTGATCTGATTATCCTGCAGCTGTGGAGCCCGTCAGCGGCTCATTGTTCAGCGGTGAGAGAGAAGTTAAAGAGTCTCATTGTTCTGAGAGCGCAGACTGAATCACAGGTAGTTAATCTCTTTGAAAATCAGCTCACATACAAAACGCTGTGTAGCACTCATTTAAGTTCATTTCCAACTAATCAATCCATTGATTAATTGCCGCAAATCAATTTTTGTTCTGTTCTGCGCTTCCATTCAGCTCGCACGCCGCTGCTGAAATCTCATTTTTCAAAACAGTGAGAGTGCAAAACGCACATTGTTTCATTATGTTCTCCGAGTCTAACCTAATCGCTGATAAATAGCTCATTTACCCTTCTCTTTTTCTTAGTTAGTGAAAATAATAGTGATTCATGAAGCCTTTACAATCAATGTCCATGAACACCGGATGCACCGGGAAATCACTCTTGTTGGGTCTTTTTTAAGTAAAATAAATGCTGAATCCAGTTCCTCCTCAAGACCGGACCCCGAAAACACATCTAATAATTACATGTTAAATGACACTAAAATAACTGTCCGTTTTATTCATTTAACCTTTTATGATTATTGAAGAGGTCTCCCACACGGCTATACAAACATTAAGTCATGAAAATAAATTAAATGAACCCTTTAATGTCCCGCTCAACTGTTTGTTCCAGCATATTTAGAGTCACTATTTCTTACGAAAAAATTAGACTGATCCCAGCAAGTGGCAGCATGTTTATGCGAAATAGTAAGGGGCCGAGGTTGGAGCCCTGGGGGATACAACGGGTCAAACGGGTCAAACGGGTCAAACGGGCCAGCCACTGACGAGGAGGTATTAACTATGGCTATTGAGGAAGTGCTGTTCGAGAAGTAGGATTTTTTTTGAATGGCATATTAAAGACTTTCTAAACCAAATTATTTAACCTTGATACGACCAAAAAAAGTTAAAAATATTTTTCTTAAAACATGCTTTACCAAAATGTTGAGCTCGTTAAATAAAAAAATAAATGAGAAATTCCATCATGGAAAAAGTTTTTAAGACTATAAAAATATGCTTGAACAAATAATTTCTCTGTCTAATATATTAATAAATGCACTAAACAAACAGAATATGCAAATACATTTTTTTTTTTCTTTTCTCGTGAAGACATTAAAGGGTTGTGAAGAAAGTTAAATGAGCAATTTGGCAGAAAAGTATGTGTTATTTTCCAGAGATCATATTAAATCAGTTTTAAATCAGTTATTTTCAGGTGTTATAATAATAAACAGAATAATTGAAGCATATTATCGCTAGTGTTGGAGGAAGAATCACATCCTTTTAAGGTATTAAGAGGACTTAAATTGAACTGGAGGTCATCAAATAGATGGATAATATGGATATACTCTGAGGATTAATCCAAATAATTTACATATGGATCACTGTTTTATAGAATTAAGTGACATTGGTCAGGTTTCTGATCTGGACTCATCTGAGTGATGATGTTTCTTACAATCTGAGACAAATTCCTTGGTAGTTTGTCAATGCAACTGATAATTGCGTGCATGCTGTCAGTCTGACAGGCTGTCAAGGAGTAGCGGAGATGTTGGTTGGGTGTTCCTGGTTATGGTATGGATAAGAGCATCTCCAGAACTGCAGGTCTTGTTGGGTGTTCCTGATCTGCAGTGTTGGTACCTAGTGGTCATACGGAATGACGCCTGAACCGGTTATGGATAACATGTTGTCGAAACCCATAGAAGAGCTAGTTTAGCACAGGAAAAGAGTGAATTCTGTTTTTGATTTAAAGGCATCAGATCTAACGGTGCATTCCAGAGTCGGGTGCAGAGAAAAATGGAGAATATTATTCAGTTATAATGTTATGGTCGATCCGTGTAAACATGGTGGGAAGACCATTAAACGGCTACGACTCCATGAATCACACCACTCAAGTTTGAGATTGGAGGATGGGACATTCCTGCTCTTGCAGATAGAGAGGTCTTCACGGGTCCAGATCGGAATGACCCTGCTTCGACCCCCAGTAAGCCCAGAACCTGCTCAGATGGGGAGCCTACATTCAAAGGCCTTAAACCAGCAGATTTATAATGGGCCTGTACCTGACCCACTTACTTTTAATGTCCCGACCAAACACACTCTGAACCCAGGTCAAGTGTTCTGATCAGGATTTTGAAGACTTCTTCTTTAAAGCATTTGCATTCTAAGTAAACTCCAAAGTGAACAATCTAATGAACCCGTTTCCACATGGCCCTTTATTGTGGGCCATTTCGCAGTGGAGGGCAGAGCCTCGGATTAGACGTCTGCTCCATTAGTATGCAGGTCTGCCCGGAAGATCAGAGGAGTCAACATGTCCTCCGGGTCAAAAGTCCCTCAAGGGATGAAATGAACCATTCTGACGGGAAAGGGGTGAGCCACCCTATCATGTCACAGAAACCTGCAATCATCGTCGGAGGCAGATAAGAAAGGAGAACGGTGAGCCTGTGAATACTGTCAAACCAAATACAGCACAGTAACCCAAACTAAAAATAAACTCTACCGATTCCTCTTCTGTCCACCGACTTGTCTCCTCTTTGGGCAAACGTGGAACAGACGGAGGAAGAGTGGAGGAAAAGCTGAGTGAAGCAAATTGGAATTAAATGAAGGAGGTATTGAGGAAGAAAGAGAGGGGGAGCAAAGGAGAGCTCAAAGGACAAAAGTAGGTGAAAATCTGCCTCTCTCTGCAAGTGAGAGCAGCCAGGGGTTTGTGTCGTCAGCAGTATCACACACAGTCTGCTATGAATGTCAATAATGGCAGTCAGTCAAGTGCATAAAATGTGTCTGCAGAGCCCGGGAGGGTTTAACGCCAAATATTACAAATGGTGCCATGAGGTTTGTAGGTCGGAGAGAAATGATCGCTGTATATGCTCTGGTAATAAACAACAATTTAGGGTTTTAACTTGTTTTAACAGTTATACACTGCAAAAACTCAAAATCTTACCAACAGTTTTTGTCTAATTACTAATCAGCATATCTAATCGCACTTGATTTAAGACAAAATCGCTGGAGAGGTGACATTTCAACGAGATTTAGAGACTTTTTTTTTAAGGCAGTGGAACATCTTGTTATGTCAAAGAATCTTAAAAAAATCACAAATGTCCAAATGAGTATCTCTAACCAACTCAAAGACAAGTTTCATCTTAAAATGCTTAAGTTTCACGCTCTAATTTTATAACTCAAACTCATAATGGACTTAAATCAAAAAGAAATGTCACTATTAAATAGAAAAGAAAATTTAATAATAAAAAAAGACTTTTTTTTCCGGCTCTGGATCTCGACTCTGGATCTCGACTGGATCTCGTTCCTGGATCTCGAGGAACATCACTTGCGTGGAGACGATGAGCTCCTCCATCTTCATTGCTGTGCTTGAATATGGCGCCAGCGTTGCTGGGTAAACAGACGGTGACAAAATGATGTCATACGCTGATGTAATGATGTGGTTCTGACTTTGGTTCTTAGGAGGAGCTCAAGTTGAACCAACTGAACACTAGCACCAGCACCGAACGAGCACCAGGTTCTTTTTGGTGGAAAAGGGGTATGAGTGTGTCAGCGGTTAGAACATTGAATTCAGGTTTTCTGACGTACTCCATATTAAAAGTGAATACCTAAAAAAATTGATCAGACAAGATCAGAATGCAGATTTTAGAATCCGCCTCTTACTCCTTCATATTACTTTCCAATGAATCACTGTTGTTGAGGAATAAAGTGATGATTGACAGCTCAATGCTCCGCTGTCATTCCCTCATAAACGACCACAGCCGGCCTCAAAAAACTAAAAAAACAAACAATTCTTCGTTTCTGTCTCCTCGTGATTTTATATTTTCATAATCAAATTATAAAAATGAAAATCAAACCAATTTTGAAATTTGGTCCAGCCCCACTTGGTCTTGAAAAGGAGACATGTCGTGTTTTTCAAATTTCATTCTCCTACCTCAAAAGGAAAAATCAAATCACCCCTGCTTTTTCGTTTTTCAATATTTGTTTCTGAAAGGAAATACCAAAACATACACGTGACCCCTCATTCACACATATTATCAGAATGGGCTCTCCTATAAAACTTTACTGAGTTCGGCCTGCGGGCGGAGGCTGGGCTGGAGACACAAACCGCCACAGGGAGAACATGTAAACTCCACGGAGAGGCCCCAGGGCCAGAGGTGGCGCTATTTGGTTCTAACTATATGTCTGTTTTTGCCGTACAGACCTGACTGTGGTTTTAATAGTAATAACAGCAGTAGCTATTGATTGAAAGAACAAACTTTCCCCACTACGTTTAAGGCGGGTCGAACCTTTGGTCCATACTATGCGGTCATTTTGCAAATTTTCAGAGGGTTCACAGTTACGGACGAGATGGACAAAAGAAGTCCATCGGTCAAGGACAAGAAGGTAAATGTCTGCTGACATGGCAAGGAAGAAAAAAGATATTAATGATGTTACGGACCAGACAAGCTGACTTCTCTTTAAAGATGAAAAACCCCTCTATTAAGACCACTCCTCAACTCTTCAGCGCTATTTGGGCTTTAGCCGGCGTCACCGTCAAAGACACATGGAAGTACGTGGATAAAAACAGATACAACATTTATAATCAGCCAGTTTATTTGTCTTTTTTAAACGGATTGAGCGTAAATATGTCTCAATAAGGATTCCTCCGCTGGGATATCCTGTAAACCATAATTGCGTCTGATCTATAAAGGCTCTTGTCACATTGAGGCCATCCCTGATTTGCCGACGTCTCCGGTGGTTTTCCAGGACTATCAGCGAGGACCCGGTTTTAACCCGGTGCCTCCCTGCAGTCCGGCGGCAGCTATGTTCCCTATGGGCCCGGTGACATACGTTCAGCAGGAAGGATCCCCACCAGGGATTCCCCCTTAGTTTGTCTCAGTGACGGACACACAGGATGACAAATCAATGACCAGCCTCTCGGGGGACAATTTTCATCTCAAATGTCCTCTTTGTTTCGGTTGAAAGCCTCCAGTCCGCCCATCAGGAACACTTTTCCTCTCATCTGGCTTCCCGTTCTTGCTCCCGCTTTTTCTCTGTCACATCAGAACAAACCCCACTTCTTTGTTTTCCTCCCAGTGTTATGTTGAACGATATAAAAGGAGCGTCTGTCTGAGAGCGCAGCTCAATCCTGGAATGAATAAAACCAAACAACCTGCTGCAAACGCTCGTATTACCATTCTTTCGCCACGGGGCTTTTTAGGCTTATGAGGGTGCAATATTTCTTTATTAATCACTTTAGCTCAGAAGTGATATTATTGTAATTCATTTTAGTTTCAGTTTCTGAAGGCAATTGAAACCAATTAGCTTCAATAAATGCTGTATTCTCTTACATTTAATTGTTTTAGCAAAGACTGCAATTGCATATTAATTAACAACAACCACATTATCTGACAGGAATGGCTGAGCGTTGTTTTATTACTGGCCTGGTGTCATTTAAGTGATCAACTCTAATCGAATCACCATTTGTGGAGTCAAACGATACCTACATTTAATCCACTTTATACACAAATGTAGAAAAAACTTTGATTCATTTGCTCATCGTCAACCAATGCAAAAGTTTTATTTTTGTTTGTCTTGTTGTTGTTTTATGTTTGTGTTGTATATGTTTGTTTTGTGGGTGAGTTCCAATTCGACACTCTTCAGAGGTGATGATGGGGTCAGATTATAGATTACGATGGAACCGGGCAGAATTGACAGAATTAGCAGCTCTGTATGACTTGATATCAAATGGATTTTTAAAAAAAAGGAAATTGACTGGCTGTTAAAATTACTTGGATGTATAGTGTAATATTTCTATTATATTTCTGTTATAGTCACAATATGTCCAGTATATTTTATACTGTACTAAAGTATATTCCTTTAGTATAGTATAATATTTATTATAATATAATAATAATAATTATTATTATTATAGGAAATATTACACTATAGTATAATATAACACAATACAGAAAATAAAATATTATAATTACTATTAAGACGAGATAAGGTTTATCTTATCTTAATAATAATCACAATATTTTATTTCCTGTATAGTGTTATATTATACTATGGTTTAATATTTCCTGTATAGTGTAATATTTATAGTATGGTGTAATACAATAATATACATTAATATTCATATTTATATTTGCCTTTTCTTTTTTTTATTCTGTTATATTGATCTGCGTGGTCTTTGCTGCTGTACACCCGTAATTTCCCCGTTGTGGGACTAATAAAGGTTTATCTTATCTTAACACTTATTTTGAATGAATAAATGATTAATGAAAATCGAATATGAGGTCAGTTCCTCCTTACCAGGATGAAGATCTGTGTCGATGTCTTGTCCTCTCAAAGCGGGTTCCAAACAACATGACAGGATTTCATCCAATAAACCAGACATACCTGGAGGACTTTGTGCATCATCTAAAAACAACATCTAAAATCCTCGACATTCTGAGAACAAGCTTTTCCAAAAAGGTTTTAGATGTTGCATGGTCTTGCTTTTACAGATGGTCAATGCGTCTCTTGTTCCAGGACTCTTCCTACACGCCCTGAAAACCGCCGGCATCGAAGCACTCCTCAAAAAGATCAAGAACTAATATCAAATCTTCCATTCTTGGCAAAAATATAATTGAGAAACAGTTTTTCAACAATTTAATAACTTCCTAGCACTAAATAAACTTGTTTGAAAGTTTTCAGGCGCACCACAGCACTGAGACGGCTCTGGTTCAGGTCTTCAGTGACATCCCATTGAACACAGACGGTGGTAGAACTTCAGTTTTAGTTCTACTGGATCTCGGCTTTGTTTGATCACACAATCTTTTACTAGATCCACCGGGAAACTGGGTGGGTTTTTCATGCACAGCTGATATAAATCCTACCTAAAAGACAGGGACCTCTTTGCGTCCATAGGTGGTTCCAAATCTGAGCTGAACTAAATCACATGTGGAGTTCCCCAAGGCTCCATCTTAGGGTCCCATTTGTTTAACATCTTCATGCTTCCACCGGCTCAGATTTTGGCAACAAAAAAATAAATTACCATAACATTGCAGACGACACACACATTTGTAAAACTCTTATCACCAGGGGAATTAAGTCCAATACAGGCAGTGAGTGGGTGCAGTGGAGAATTTAACCTTTGAATTTCCTTCAGCACAACAAAGGCAAAACAGATGGAGATGAAGAGGAAAGGTTAAAGGTCAGCAATCACCTTCAATCTGTTTTGTTCAAAAGTGCAGACCAAGTAAGAAAGATTTGGTGTAGTCATGGACTCTGACCTGAGTTTTAACAGCCATATTAAGACCTTTACAAAGACCGCCTACTATCACCTGAAGATTATTATAGGACTGATGACTCAGCAGGATTTGGATAAAGTAGTCCATGCATTTATCTTCCGCCGACGGCGTCTTAACTGGTCTTCCTGAGAAATCATTCAGTCAGCTGCAGCGTCAAAACCAAACATGGAGAAGCATTCCATGTTTTTTTCTCAAAGATCAATCAAATGTGTGAAGCTCTTGAATTTTGTCTTTTTTTAATGAATGTGTCTTTCCAAATGAACTTTCCTCCCTTTTCTGTCTAAAGTCAGACGTTACACTGATGATGTGTTGTCAGTTTATCCTAACCCTCAGTTTTGAGTTGAAAAGAAGAAATATTTCACTTATCTTTCTGAGGAATGTCTCTCCAATCTATATTAACACTTAGTCAAGGGATTTTCGTTGATTAGTAATTTCTTTGCGGGCCAAATCAGTCCAGTTAGCCGGCCTCTTGTCTTCATCGGGCCTCATTGTCTACTAATGAGATTTATTATATTACAACCCAACCTCACACGCTTAACAAAAGGCTAAATTGGCAGAACTCTGTGGTGAATATGTTTTTATAATTCAGCCGTAATGAGTGAAAGTTGAAGAAATGTGAAGCGCTAAGCGGTAATAAGTCATTGGACATGCTGAACTAGGCCGGGAGGGCCAGAACGCTCAAAGAAGCGCGTAATGCTGTCAGATAGCTCCTAAATGAAAGTGACGCGACACCCCTAATGAGACAGCTTCACATTTCGTGTGACTCCTGCCGGAGGGATGCTTTATAGCTGAATTAATGAGAGCAGATATTGTACAGTGACGCGGCGGTAGCTGAGCGATGAGACCGCTGGCCCTGCTGCTGAGGAACAAGCCACCACAGCAAGCGAGCGGTTTGTTAAAGTAGCTGACAGGTGGAGCAACAGGAAGTGCGCCGGCTAAATGCTCACTGATGTCACTGTGGTGACAGGGTGAGATCAGGTCGATTCACAGTCATGCAGAGAAGATACAAACTCTGAAGGTAGCACTTTACAGACAGAACCGTCTACGGGACATTGGACCTGCTGTCTTGAACAAGCGTGATAAAGAAGCTCGGTAATCTGAATTATTAAAGCTGTTTGTTCTGTTGTATGAATAATAAGTAATTACTTGGCATAAATATACGATTATTGAATTTTAAGAAAGATCGAAACATAGAACTTAGATGATAGATGGGACATAAATCGTGTTATTGTGGTGGGCTGCCTCCAATAAAGTAAATATAGCTTACACTTTATTCTGTATTTGTACCTACAAGTTTCAGCGAACCCTTAAATAACCTTTTCTAGATTGTGTCATTCATCAGCTGTCTGTAACCTCGCCATTATGAACTGGAGAGGTGGAAGAAACTGCTGAGTACCTGTAACCTTGAAAAACTTAAATGTGTGCTAGTATTCTGTGTATATTCACCATGTGAAACATTCTTTTATAGCCTGTTGAGCTATAATAAACCCTGTCTCTATAGGAAGTATTGATAGGTTTAGGGGTGACACTGGCGAGTCAGTGGAAGCAATGGTTGATGCAGCAGAGTAGGATGTGCTGTCATCCTGTCCAGGATGCTCGGGTCAGGAATCAGTTGTTGTCTGGGTGACTGATGGGTTTCCAGCATCTATTGACTGTAAAAGAAGAGGGAAGAGGAGAGGAGACAGGGTCACTGAGAGGTTTGTGTGGCGAGGGAGGATATGATCGTCTGTCCAACTCTCCACAAGACACAAGTCACACCTCATTAGTAGGTAGTGGAAAAGAGAGTGACAGTTATGTCTGCAGTGAAAGGACCACCTCTCTCACACACACACACACACACACACACACGCTTCTATCCCAATTACCCGCATTCTGTCCCTTGAGCTGATGGGTTGAGTTATGCTGACAGGGATAATGGGGGAGAAAGTCTAAAGAGATGGATCCAAAGGAGGAGAGGGGAAGGAGAAAAGTGATGGAAGGGTGAAAGCTCAGAGTTGTGAGGAAGACCAGGAAGAGAGGACAACAACATCACACAGCACCAGGCAGAATGGAACATGTCTGCGTGTCATCTGCCACACACTGTAAATGGATGACTCCTGCAATCTCGCCATCAGCGACTTCCCCTCCGCGGCTGGAGAGTGGATGAAAAGATGAGCAAAACGAAGTGAAGGGAGCTGGGAAATAGAAGGGAAGAGTTTTGCCTTCTGAAAGCTGACTGTAATTTGTCACTGCTTCTAAAGACAAATATGACAGGATGGAATTACTCTGCCAGCTCTGAGGCAGTCATTTGCAAATGCCATAAAGTGCAGGTATAAATCACCAACGCGGATCCACTTAATCTGAGGCTTCTGAGCTCTGCGTCTCGTCTCGCATGTGTTTACAGTGAAAGGTCTCTTCTCTTCTTTTGTTAAGAAGGAAACATTGATGTTGCGATAGAAGCGGCTGGTGCGCCGCAGAGCCCGATGATTTCTGTTGACGCCACGAGGCAGTTAGAGAGCGCTGAAGAAGTGATGGTGATTGTGACAGGTGTCCTGCATTCATGGCATAAACATTAGAGCCGCAAAAACATGCACTTATTCTGTGAATATCTGCCTCACTGGTGAAAGACTAAAAACCCAATTATGGAGAAGGTTCTTGATAAAGGTTATATTCCTGTCTAAATGACTTTAGCCTCTCACAAACTTGAGGAGGGCCTTGAAAGATTTGAAAGCTCAGCGACCTTGAATCGTCCAGAAGATTCGTTTTTCTGACCTGCAGAGGAAAAACATGAGCGGCGGAGGAAAGAGAAGTCTGTAGACTTTCACTGCAGCTTTTGGTTCTGTGCATGTTACAGAATGAGGGGGTCAGAATGAACTTTATATGTTGTTTTTCACGAAGTTGATTTAAGGTTAACTTTTAGTCACATGACTGCATGACCCGGAGGTTAAACGAAGCTACCACGGCTAGTAAAAATATCACGACACTTTTGGGTATTATATTGAAATAAAGAAATAAAAAGCACGTCCCATCACTTCTGAGTGTCCTTGGTAAACGCTTCCTTGTGGCTTTTGTAGATCTTTTTTTCTTAATGTGTTGTGTTGTGAGTTCTTGTGTTGTGAAATTGATAAAAAGGTTTTTCTTCATTTGCTGCGTGCAAATGTTGTCAAATTGATGGATGCAGTGCGTTTGCCCCCGTCGGCCACCGTAGTCCTATGTCAAAATATAAAACAGTAATCCAGCAGCAACGTATTCTTTTATTTTCTTCTCTCTAATCTTGAGAGAAATTCAATTATTATAGTCCGTGATCCCTGTTGAGTTGATCTTCCACTTTTTCCTTCACATTTTAATGAATACATTTTTAAATCATATTGCAACTCCCACATAAACTTTTTCTTTGCCACATTAGACTCCCCCACACACACACACACACGCACACGCAGTCATACGTGAATAAGACTATTCTCACACCTATTATATCTCCTCCAACTAGCAGCGTTTGTACCCTTCCCTCTATCACTGATCCTGCTACACACACCAGACATCGTATTCCTCATCTTCTACCTCCCTGTTTGTTTGTGTTTCTAGGTGAATCACTTCTTTACCGTCTCTCTGCCACGTCACACTGAAAATGTGAAAAGTCCTCTATAGAGCCAGCGTTCAGTTTCTCAGGTCCAGGCTTCTGCACCTACATGGCAGCACAACACGATAGCCTACAAGGAAGAGAACCCACTCCCTCTGGAGATTTAAATGAATTTTATCAGACTAATGTTAAGAAAAATACTTTCTTATTCCGGCTGATTTAAAAAACATGGCTATATGAATATTATATTTTCTGATCTATTTTACACACCGCACCTTTAATAATGTGAACGCGGTCGTTGTGAAGATCCTGGATGTCGACATTCCTCTCATTCACATCTACTTGATAAAATAATAGTGCCTCCAGGTCCATTGCAGCTGCTCTTGAATGTTTATCATGTGAACTACTCTTCACCAGTTTCATCACCTTTTTTTTTTATCAGTTTGAGTTTGTCAGCTGCTATTTTCAAGGACCAGATTGAAATCTCCTTAATCTTAAACGGCTAGAAATGGAACTTTGGCGCGTAAAAATAAATAAATCTGAAGACAGTGTTAGTTAAATTGTGAAAAGAGAACTTAGTTGATTGAGTTTTCTATTATTTTATCTCTTAGTTCTTCCGGTATGTACGCATCAGAATAGCTGAGGAGGTCGTTTGCGTTCAGTTACTATTAGTTAGCCGTTGAGTGATTAGCGCGCCGTCCTGGAGCGATGTTAGCCTGAACTCATGTTGTTTCACATGCACCTCCTCTAGTAGAGATAATGGTGCCAGTGCTCACATTTACGGCATTAACAGCAGTGATGAAAGATTATCACGCAGCAAACAGTATGATCAGCACATCCGACTGTGAGCGATGACAACAGTCACTGCTTTAATTTATGCATTGCCACTCTGTCTTGTCACTGCTGTTCGGTTCCAAGGATTTTACTTCCACCAGGAGGAAGGAGAGAGAGAGAGAGAGAGAGAGAAATAACAGTGGCAGGCGTGGATTTTCTACTTCCTCTCTGACCAAATCCCACCATTTCAGGAGATTAACCTCGGCATGCGATAAATGTTCGACTTCTTCTTCCCTTCCAATTTCCTTGGAGCAAGAAACTCCAGAAGCCAGCGCGGTATGTAAGATAAAAAATGATCACCTAATTCACTCAAGCACAAAATACATTTCTGAAGAGGAAAGCGTACAGAAGAGAGAGAAAGAGGAACGGAGGCAGCGCCCTCACTCCAACTTTCCGAATACTCCTCAGCAAATTATTATTAAATGAAGCACTTATTCAAATGGACATGTGTTCAGCAAATAGGTTTCTGGCTCTGTGATTGTCTGTAGAAAGTCTTCTCTTTCCTGTAGGATTAATCACAGCTTTCTCCGCTACCAGCGCCGCACGTCACACGGCAGCTGCTGAAAACGCTGCTGATTGCTGAAGGTGCCCTCTGCAGATTGCTGCTGCTGCTAAACCATTTAAATGTAGTTGTTATTAAAAACGTAGCAAAGATTTCCACCAATTTCTCCCTGGTTTCTGGTTTGGCTGATAGAGGTTTTTGGGCTCGCCATCACTCTCCGTTTCTCCCGCCTTTCTTGCGTTTATTTGCTCATATTTAAAATAAGCAAATACATGAGTGTTTACAAATATGTGCAGTTTGTTTTGTGTGTTAATTGGCCCAAATTCTCTGAACTAATTTTGACCAATTATTTTTTCATTTCCCCTGTACTTACCATAGGAGAAAAAGATTACATTTGGGTTGGGCCTATTTTACTGTGTAGGCCGAACCATGTGTTATTTATGCATTGAAAATAAATAAAAAATGGAAAAGTCAATGCTGTGGTGGATCAACTGTTCTGGCATTGAACTATTCCTCTGTGGAAAATGCCTGACCCGTTCGGGAAAGATCAACCTATGCCAAAGACGGTGAACCCAGTTCGGAACAAAACGACATCCTGATCGTTGGCTGAATCCCATCATAACAAAGACCTCGGCCTCCTCGCTGACATCGCCCCTGCTGATATTAGAGAGGAAAATGCTAGTCAAGATAAGAAAAAGCTATGGGTGATGAAGACCATCTCCTTCATGGACGTTCAGCCCCAACCCAGGGATGCAAGTCCAGAAAGTTTCCTCCCGGTCCTATGACTCCAGCTGTGGAGGGAATTGTTTGATTATAATCCTCCCACAACTGACATGGGAATCCCTCCTTCTGAAGACCCCCCTTCTTGCTCAGAAGGACCATGGGTTCAGTGGTAGACACTCAACCACATGAGCGCAAGAACAGGATGATCAAAAGCTGTTCTGTGCAGATGGTGGTACTAGGCTGGTCCAGCAACCTGTAAATGTGGAGGATCGGACCCAACCCCTGCAGCTCCCAAGACCTCACAGAGTGAAGAACAAAGACTTCTGTTATGAAAAGAAAACTGTCGCATAAACTTCCTGTTTCAAAGGAACAGAAACGCAGAGAAGAATTCCAATCGAAGATTTCTGCTGAACTGTTGTCTAAGGTGTTAAGATGATCCGACGCATTTAAATGTTAGATATTCACAAAAGTGATGCTCTCTGCTGATCTCTGAGGCTCCGGCAACTGGTTTATTCATTTTAGAGTGACCAATGGTATCCGCCGGCATCCCTGCTGCTGTTCTCGTCACCTGACGAACGGTTTGGGAAATACGAAATATGTTAAAACCCTAATAGTTGACCAAACCATTAAAAGACTGAGAACATGCGCCTTACTCTTTAGAAGCAACTTCCAGATGTAACGTTAAAAAGTCTATCTGACTTTAAGCTAGTGTTAAGTGAGTTAGCAACTGGCAGTGCTGTGGTAACTTAACAACAGTGCTAATATTAGCTTCGGAACCTTTCAAAGTAAAGTTTGCGTTAAGAGGACGAACCTGAAAAACCTGCCAATCGTGTATTTACCTGAAGACGGTGGGTATTAGGGGGGTAACGATACATCGATCATAGCAGTATATCGCTTTGTTGAACAAAGATCCAATCAAATCTATGGAAAGTCAAAATACCGATAAAAATCTTTTATTGTTTTGACTACTGGAGCAGGCCTTCGTTGTTTCCTGTACACAGACTCCCTCGCCTATCAGCACGCAGACCTGTAGACCAATGGGAACAGCCAGATGCTGCGGTTTAATTTTGTCCTTTTAATCTGCTCTCACTGAACGCTAGCGTTGACTTTGTCCGATAACCCGTTCTTTAAATGAGACGTAAAGGCTTCCAGGTGTATTCTGAATTTTAACTGCCTAGAAATGCCTGAAAAATAATTAATGCTTGGTCAGTTAGCTTAAGGCTAACACATAGTGAGAATTGCCATGTACATGTTAACGTAGTTAGCATTGACGGCGCAACCATAATCAAACATTAAATGACTATATACAAATAAACTATAACTTAAAAAAGTGTTTGTTAATGAGACGCAGAGTTATAACATAACACAAATTAGTCAATGCAAAAACTATATTGTTCAGAAGACATTAATTATGAGCTTTTAGTTGATGTTTTGTTCTGTAGGATGTAAAACATTCAGAGTTTAATAACTCCAACCCCCTGAGCACAGGACCGATCAGAACCATGTAAATACAACGTGATGAAACATAAATATTAAATACTGTTAACTGATAAGAACAAAAACATTTTCATCTAAACATGAAAGTTCTGTCACTTTACAGTGAACAGGTTTTTATTCGTTTTGGAATTAATACATTTCAGCATAACATTGTCAAAATTGCTTTATAATATATATTTCTTGAAATTCAGATGGAAATGCAACCAGTTTTATTTAAGTGGGTACATTATGTCGTCTGAAATGGATCTATTACAGTCAGCCTATTAATCCAATCGAACCGTAATCGTATTGTGGCAGACTTTGTTATATCGACAAATATCGTATTGTTGTCCGAAGAATCGGTAGAATATCGTATTTTGATTGAACTGGTGATTTATTCCCCTAGTGGGTATGGATAAAAAAATGCACATAAATTATTTACTGCCCACCTGCAACCAGTGGCATTTTTTTTTTTCAGAATAAGGAGTTTATATGCAGCATTTTCATTCTGAGATTATTAAGGTGCAAAGACCCAAAGAAAGGTGTGTGTGCTAAATGACTCTACTACGATAAGGGATGCTGAGCAGATACAAATTGAAAAAAGGTGACAGAAAAATAGAAGAGAGGCGTATAAACGGGCACCAAACAACTGCATAGAGATGCAAAACTATTTCAAATTGATCCAACACTAGCACAACAAACATGACGAACATAATTAGATGTAAAGTGTCTCAGGGAAGTCTCAGGATACACAGCAACACAACATAACAACCGATTGTAGTCACCGAGGATCTCTTTGTACTCTGAGAGGACGGCTGAAAGGATAGATGGAACAACCACACAGAGGAAATACAACTGAACTACTGACGGAACAGCAGCCACAGACTCCCCACTCATCCTGTGTCCATCAATCTGAGCGATTTACACGAGGAAGGCTGAGGGGATTTTGACATTCTTTACTCTAATCACGACAGACCGTGGCCGCTAACATGGACTGCCAGCCAAAACATTCAGTTACTACCATATGCCTTCATGCTGTCAAAACTGTTCTATTACATACGTTTGTTTTTGCTTGAGTGTTCCGTCGACAGTCGTCTTCAGAGATACATCGAGACTCTAAATGTTCAAACTGTTCAAGATCAAAAAGTCACCCAGTATCCCTCTAATAACACTGGGTGACTGGGTGAATATCACATATCTCCCCCTAGTGGAGATATGGGATATTTTGCAACAAAATCACTCATTGTCCATGACGGCAGGGTTAGGCAAATAAACCTGATAACTGTGAACCGTGGTTTATCTTTAAAATAACCAATCAGCAGAAGAGCTTGAACACGTATCTTCATTTTCCTCTCTTCAGTTCTTGTTCTCTGAAACACTGGCAGGATGAGTTTTAT
>VRLP01003195.1:0-69043 GCA_009660295.1 Lophius piscatorius
ATGTTAAATTAAGATAAGTTAAAACAAGTTAAGATAAGATAAGTTAAGATAAGTTAAGATAAGATAAGTTAAGATAAGTTAAGATATGTTAAGATAAGATAAGTTAAGATAAGTTAAGATATGTTAAGATAAGATAAGTTAAGATAAGTTAAGATATGTTAAGATAAGATAAGATAAAATAAAATAAAGTGAGATATGATAAGATTAGATAAGATTAGATACAATCAGATTAGTAAACTATGTTAAATTATGTTAAATTAAGATAAATTAAGATAAGTTACGTTAAGATGAGATAAGATAAAACCTTAAGGTTTTATCTTCTAGAGACAAGGTATATAGCTTGTCTCTGCTAGGTTTAGCTTTGTCCCTTACAAAACCTTAAGGTGAGGGACCTTAAGGTGAGGGACAATAAGGTGAGGGACCTTAAGGTGAGGGACCTTAAGGTGAGGGACCTTAAGGTGAAGGACCTTAAGGTGAGGGACCTTAAGGTGAGGGACCTTGAGGTGAGAACAGAAAGACGACCAGAAATAAAACATTTCCTCCCCAGAGGTCACAAAGATGCCGTTCCGTGGATAAATGGACGGACCGCGCTGCTGGTCACCATCAACTCTGTGGACTGGCTGTGAAAAAAATGTCCAGTGCGGTGGTGGACGTGCCCTCAGGTGGCTTCAGCTTGTTTTTATATTGCAATATAAATGCAAATGCAGGCAGGTTCCCTCTGCTGTTTACCTATCGCACAGTCATTAACGATAACTGATGGGAAAACAACAGAGGAGGAGAGAGACTGCAGGATGAATGATAGACGGAGATAAAGAAAATGACAAGACCAACCGGTGAAATAATTCAAATTGGAGGCAAAAATCAATTAGGTTCTGCGTTTTACACCACGTCGGTCCTCAGAACCACACTGGATCCGTGTCGGTGGAAGTGTGTGTGTGTGTTTCTGTGTGTGTGTGTGTGTGTGTGTGTGTGTGAGGATGTTCTGGGTGTGTGGAGGCGGAATTAAAACCATGCATGAGAATGTGGAGCATCTTCGCCGGTTGCCTTGGCGACCTGACGGCGGCAACGGTTTCCCAGAAAAGTGACAGAAGCTGCCGGCGGTGAAGAGGAAAAAAAAAGCTGGGGAGTGTCAGGAAGTCACCCGTCAAGGAATACTTCCGGTAGATTCTTCCGCTCGCAGCAAGAGGGTACACTCAAAAAAAAAATTGCATAGATAATTTTTTTTTAAATAATCACATTTTTCATACATATGTATTTGAATTTTAATATAAATCATCCTACATTACTTTTATTATGAATTCAGTTTAAAAAAAATATATATGAACAAGGTTTGAAGTTCAAGTTTCATTGTAGGAGAAGCAGGATTCAATTAGTTGAAATAGGTGAGATCCGTTTCAAAATATATTTTTTCAGGAAACGATTTGGTTTTGAATGGAGAAAAGTATTTAAAACACGTCTCAAAACTATTACATAAATTTCATTTTGCTACTATTTCATTCATGATTTAATGACCAACATGAATCACATTGAGTTTATTAGTTTACTCCTTTTCAAATGATGTAATCCAAACAAAGGGACGTTTTAAATGTGATTAAAACACTTAAAACAATAAATATCAGGCCTAAATATTGTTAAGAGTGGACCAGGTTTGAATCCACTGTGGAGTTTGCAAGTCCTCTCCGATTGGTGACCCCAACGCCTCACCAAATGTCAGCTGGGATAGGTTCCAGCCCCCACCACAATGAACAGGATAAGCGGTTATGTATGATGAACGAATGCACAGAGACATAAGACAAAAGACATAACCCTTTAGCTAGGCTAACCACATGGCGTTAGAGATGCTTCATTTTAACCACAGTGAAAAAAAATGGTGCTTTGAATTAAACAGTAAAGTGAATATTTCCTACATTTACATTTGCAGTTTCTCTTAATTTAGATCCAACTCACAATTAACAAATCAAGTTCAGCCCGTTGTCGCTATTGAAAATTGTCAATAAAGATTTCTTTAAAAACTAATTTTAGGCAAGAAGAAGCGTTTTTTGCTAGACCAGCATGCTAGCGAGAAAGAAAGCATCCGGTATGCCGAAACTACTTTAAAAAAAAAAACGTGTCTGGACGCGTAGGAGTCTAGGAGGACTTGGACAATTTTAGCTAAGACAACTGGGTGTAAGCTAGCTAGGTTTTTGTGTATAGAGTGTTAACTTGAAAGCTAGCACCACTCTAACAGGTAAGGAAAAGATCCTTAGCTGTTGTAGCTTAGCTCTTTCTTCCTAGCTACAATCCACAGACTGCACTTCCTACATCAAGAGTACTTAATATTAATTAAACTACGATTACACAAACGATGCCGGACAAACCCCGACAAGAGTGGTCACCTTTAAAACACGGAAAAGGAAGGCGCTTCGTAGGATTTAGAGAATTATGGCTAGCAATACGGACAAAATCAAATATTACATTAATTTTGGGTAAATACCACAATCTCGATATTGTGTCGATATTGTGGGCCGGGAAGAAAATCGAATTTAAAGTGTAGGGGGGGAATTAGCATAAAAGATTTTTCAAAATTCCCTTTCCAATATTGATTTGATGCAAACATCTATAAGTTGCTCTTTCAAATTTCTCTCCACTTGCGTTTGAACACATCTTGAAGACAATGACGTAAAATTTCTGCTTCGCCCGAATCTGGTTGCTACCGAATAGACACTGAAGGCATCATCCAATACATCTCGACGCAATGCGCTGCCGACGGCTACGTTAGCGAACTCTGCTGCCGAAGTCAATTTGTTTGATTTGTCGTTCACACTTTAGATTTATCGGAGTAACTACTCGCCTTTTAGGAATAAAATAAGATTCAAGGGAGCGGACGGTTCAAGCTTTGGAGGTTGACTTGAGGTCACGAGGCTCGTCTTGGCCTCATGCTGAGATGTGAACCAGTGCAGATCGCCTCGGCCCACCCCGGAGTTAGTTGCTGTTATTAGTCAACACACACTCACGCACACACAGGCCTTTGCAGTGACGCCTGCAGGGTGTCCTCTCCGAGCAGAAAATGAGCGAAGCATTGGGAAAGGAGACAGGAAGTGGTCCGAAAGTTGATAGTCGCCGTCCTTCACCAGGCCGTGTTTGAACGATGAGGAGAAAAATCACGGGTTGACCCTTTTATCCGGGGAACAAGAATCCTTCATCTATTGAGTTATAGCAGCTTATTAATGATTTATTACGACTTCACAACGTACTTAATACACTACTTATAGAGCATTCATAGACACTTTATAAGGATATTGTTGTTTTATAGTGTTGCCACTTAATTCTTTAATCTAAAGTAAAACATTTTACTTTAGAACTATTTTTTTTTGTCTAAATTAAACACAAAACAAAAAAAACCCACTTTGTAGCTAAAATAACGTTTTCATTCCAGTCTGTATTTGTCTGAACCCTTTGTTTTTTGCAGACCTTCCTCCTCTTGTGTTATCTTCATCATGTTCCCTGTGTTCCTCTAAATTGTACGTTTTTTTCTCTCTCTCCGTGATGACGTAACGTTAGTCAGAGGAAAACCACTTTGAGGTACCGACAAGGCTCATGTGATCGCCTCCCTCCTGCCTCCAGCATAAAAGTAAACCTGAGCTATTCTCAAACAGTTTCTTTAATACAAGCATCACAATCGCCCTGATCACATAACACCCGCCTCCTGCCAGAACTCTTCATCTATTTGTCACTCTTGCACTCGTCACTCAGCTGTCGACAGCTCTTCCTTCCGATGCGTCGGCGCATCTGAACAGCCTTTCAGATTAGATCAACGGGAATATTCTTTCAGAACGATTTCAATCGGAAAGAAGAAAAAGTTTCCATGTAAACACAGCCAAGGACACACACACACACACACACACACACACTAAATTTGACGATGATGTCATCACATTGTTCAGTGAGTGGCCTGTTTGTTGATGCTGACCTGATGGGCAGTCGTGACCCGAGAATCTCTCAGTCCAAGAAGAAGAAGAAAAAGAAGAAATCTATTTGTGAAATACTATAATTGATTTAAAAGCAGTCATGACTGTTCAGTTGTTTCATTTAGTCGAATTTAGCGCATTTAGTGTATTGAAAGTTCGGTTCCATGTGGTTTTCTGTTAGCTTCACATTTCCTCTATTGTTCTTTTGGGACCATTTCTACCCTTTCTTTAGTTTTTGTTTTTTAGTTATTTAGTATAAGTGTAGTCTCTGTGTGTTTAACTTCTGCCTCTTCTCCGTCTCTGTGTCCGTCTCACCTGTCTTGTTTCTATTTGACATCTATTGGATATTGGACAGTGCCTTTTGGGTTTTGGACCAAAATCATTGAGTCACTCAACTGCATCTGCCCGCCGCCATTCTGTCTTCATTTAGGTCCAAACTTTGCTTCTGCAACAGTTCTGAACAAAAAAAACTAGGTCTACGCTGTTTTTCCTAACATTATAAATATTTATACATCTAGCCGAAAAGTCCTCAATGTTCAACCTCAATCCTCCTCAACCTCAATCTTGATTGCAGAAGTAATTCCCCGTGATTGAACTCCAAAAATTAAACGGAAAGTTATGTGCAGTAATATTTTTAATTTTATAGAAAAACAAGAAAGTAAAATCTGATGTAAGCTAGATCTTCTTGAGTCCAGTCCTATGAAAAAAAAAATTGGGCTTAATCCGACTAATGGTTCTGAAATAATGTCCAGAGAAGAGTTGTTTTCATTTAAGAAAACAACAAGAAACACCTTGTGAGTAAAATATACAAATATACAAGACGGATCTCCTCAGTTTTCATTTCTATTTTCACCACAGGAAACCATTTTACAAATACTGTGTATTTCATAAAAAGCCCCGACTGGTCATTAAAATATGAGCTGTTGGAGTTTAAGACGACGTATATAATATATATAAATTAAAGATCTCCTCAACTCCATTCATATGAACACATTTTGGAATAAATCGGATTAACAGTTGAGAAATGATGGCCCAAAAACTTTGGAAAATAAAACTCCCCCTTGTGTCAGGAATACAAAACTGACCTTTCCCCAAAACAAACGAGGAAAGACAAACGTGGAGGGCAGACCTCCGCCGAAGCGCCTCAGTTACCTACAGTTGATGTCAGAGCACTTAAATGGTGTGAACCTCATGTTTTGACTCCTCGGCCATGAAAGCCACCCTTTTAATTTGGAATAAGACCAGTTTTAAGTCACTGTTTGTTCAGTAAAACCATTATTTCTTCAGGATCTAGAAGATCTAAAAACATGAGGTTGTCCCTGTTATATGAGCGACCTTGTGATCAAATTGCATAAAAAATCCATCAAGTAGTACGACAGACAGCCAGACAGCAGACAGACAGACAGACAGACAGACAGAGAAATGGAAGGCAGAGGTAAGAATGAGACAATCATATGATTATAGAATAGAGGCGGTGCAGCATCTAACGATGTACCAGCATGGTTTTTAGATGTTCTATGTGCACTGATGGCTGCATGTGGGACAATAGTGCAATCGTGCTGGAGCTTCACTGCCACTCAATCCTCTTTTTATGCTGTTTTTATTATATATCATGAGCGTGTGATGAGAGTTTTATCTATCGTTTCTTTAACGGCAGCGCACTAGCAGGCTTTGTCGTACGTGGCGCAACGACGGTAAAGCGATTCCCTTCTATTCTATTCGATTCTATGCTGTGGAGGGCTCTCGTGGGAGGCTCGACCCTCTCACGCAGACCAACAGCATGTCCTCACACATTGTATTCAGCGCCATTACTCCGCCGCCATTTGAGCAAGAAATGAGAGATTCTCCTTCTGTAGCTAGAGGCTCGGCCCTTCCAACTAGCATGAATTAAACATTCTAACCACTGACAAGTGAAGTGAATAACGTTGATCGTCCTGTTACCATGGCTCCTGACAGTGGATGGGATATTATAGGCAGCGAGAGAACATTTTGCTCTGAAGTTGATGTTGGAAGCGGGAACAAATGGTCGTGCTTAGGAGGCTAAGCGACTCCGAAAGGGCCAAATTGTGACGAGTCAGAACATCTGACACGTTGGTCCCTGCCGCTCGTAACACTTAGCTTAACATCGCTGCAGGCCAAGTACCCAACCTGTCAGGGAAACGGTATTACCTGCCACACTCCAAAAATGGTTTCAGGCATGGGTTGAGGAACACGACGAGTTCAAGGTGTCGACTTGTTGCCTCCAGATTCCACAGGTCTCCACACAATCCAGTGCCCATGGGAAGTTCTGCACAAACAACAAGTCCAAATCCGCGGAGGCACCACCTTTCAACTTCCAGGACTTTAAAGATCTGAACATTTTGGTAACAGATACCACAGCACACCTTCAGATGAATTATTAGACTCATATGTGATTTATACAAGAGAATCTCCTCAAGTTGATTCTTATTCACCAAATTTGGGGTAAATCGGACCAGCGGTCGGGAAATTATGGTCTGAAAACATTTCAAGATAAAGCTCCCTCTAGTGTCGGAAACATGCAACCGACCTTTCCTAAAATCAACCCAGTTCTTCCTCACACAAAGATCTACGTGACCATAAAACCTGAAAATGCTCCATGGTACTGTTTTTGAAGTTATGGCGTCAACGCCGCCTTTTCTGTAGCGGCAGCAAAGATGACGATCCCATAATGTCGCCGACTCTTCTGGGATACAATGAAAACTTTTCCACGTCAAAGCTCAAGTTCGGCACAAGAGTCTGAATGCGGGTTATCCAGAGTTGAGGGAGCAGAGAGCTCCAGCACCCTGCTGATTCTATGAGGCACCTAGCCTCTGTTCGAAGGCGTGTAAAATGGGTGACAGTACCGTGTGGTCGATAAGACCAGAAAAGCGCAGCACCGGCAAACAGAACCCTGCTTGACCGTGAAGAACGTGCGGATCAAAAGCTTTCCTGTTGAATGTGTGTGTGTGTGTGTGTGTGTGTGTGTGTGTGTGTGTGTGTGTGTGTGTGTGTGTGTGTGTGTGTGTGTGTGGAGCGTCTGCTCAGAGCTGATGAGAGGTGAGGAGCCCACTTCCAGCAAGCTCTCATTTTTCATTTCCTCGGTTAAGCTGGATGGAGCGGCGAGCGTCATGCATGTTTCATGTTTGGCCGCTGCTCTTTGATGCTGCGAGCGGCGCCTGTGATATAAAATTCCCGTTACTGCTCGGTGTGTTTTATGAATGAGGGATCCATACCAGCAGCAGGACTGCGGATTTGTTCTGTAATCTAGAACACGGTCTGGAGATAATGATATTGATCTGCTGCTGCCTTCAGAGCAGGACTTTGTTCACGTATGCTGCCTGAGCGATGAAGCAGCAGCCGTCGGATTCGTGTGAAAATGCGGAGCTCTGACCCAAGTCGTCTAGAGACACATGTTTGGAACCAGGCGTCTGAAGTCGATGGGTCTTACAGGCTGGGATTTGTCTCCATGTAAAAACATCAACCTCAGAACTGAACAGGAAGTTCCAAGACTGGTGGCGGTCAGGGTTAAGTAGGGGTGGGGGGTCACACACACAACTTTCACCCAGACAACATGAGGCGGGAAGTAACTAAGTACAGATACAGTTGTGTGAAAAAGTATTGGACCCCATCCGAATATGTAATTATAAATGCATCTGCTTGGGAAAAGTCTCCGCCCCCTTGGAAAGATAATCCGAAAAAAAACCTACCAAATTGCATCAATAACGTGGAATAGACACGCCCAGACCCGATCCGTAATGGTCCTTATCAATCGCAGGAAAATGGACCATTTTCAGTAGCCGAAATTGAATCATCGGTTTCACCGGTAGCAAACTATGCCCAAAAATCCAAAAGAAATTCCAGACTGTGATTGAAATCCATCAGTCTGTGCTTCTCAGTGGTTTGTCGGGTTGTTTACGTCAGATGCCCTTCCTGACTCCACCCTCTAATTTTTTTGTTAACCGGGCTTTGGACCGGCACTAGATGTGGCTGGGTAGGCTGGTAACACTAAAGAGCCACACTTGATTACACACTGGACTCTCTTTTGACTGGGATTCGAACCCCAGTTGCCTGATTTAATCAAACACCTATTCCACAAAAAAAGTTTTGCAAACCTTCAGAAAAGTCGTTGCAACCTGCTTTTTCCTCACTTCACGACTTCTACAGTCATCAGAACGCAATTTTGTTCACGCTATATAACAATCGTGACAAATATATCGGAAAAAAACCCACCGGCGATGTTACCCAGGAAATGAGGGAAACACCATATGAACGGCAGAAATAAAACACGTTTTCTTTTTTGTATCAAAATGGATAGAATTTTGTGAAGTTTCACATCAAATTTCCTTTCCGATCCTATGAAACGTAAAAGTTGATTAAAAAAAAACATCAAAAAAACAATGCTGTAATACGCCATGATGCTAACGCTAACCTGGACTCAAATCACTTCCCGCAGCGGTCTTAGAGGGGGATTAATGTCCCCGATGGCGCCTCCTTGTGTACCTGGGTAATGCGAGCCGCCGCCGCAGTCATCGTGGTCATCTCCCCGTGGGCGCCATCATTCATCTCCTCGCCAGAGAACGGCTGCATAACGTCATCATACTCTGTACCGTGATTAAATCAAAGATGCCTAATGAGGTTTGAGGTGTTTCCTCGGTACCTCAAGGTCCGTTCGGATCGAATCACACGAAGCATTGATGCTGCCAAAAGAACGTGTGAGATCTCCACGCAGGACCGTTTGTGGTCAAATCTTGTTTTGTGTCATTTGTTTATCGGGCGCCAGTTCCCGTATGACTCCCATTATAACAGGTGGGTGAAAGATAAGTCGCGTTTTTTCCTTATTGATGGCAAATAACATATTGATGCCAAATCATTGGTACGAAAACATTGAGGTCAGTTCATTATTTAATGGACTTAACATTTTTAACCGTTTGTTTGAGCTCATTTTGAGTCACTACATGACTGAACCTGGTAATAATATGACTGAGTGGCAGCTAAAGGGTAAGAGGCCAATGATGGAGCCCTGGGGCACACCACGGATCAAAGGGGGCCACCAAGAAAACTGCGTTAACCAGGGTTATTGAGAAAATAATGTTCCGTAAGTAGGATTTTCTTTCTTTGGCGTATTAAAGCGTGTGAGGAACTCGATACAACCCCAAAAAAATTTGTCGTTAATTTATTTTGTAGGTCTGAATTGATTTTTCTCTCTCTTTTTTTTAAAGTTTAAAAACATGGCTGACCAAACCTTTTAATGTGAGTTCAAAGTGTCGTAGATATTAAACTAATAAATGCCTGAAAGAACTACATTTGCAACGAAATAGTAAAATCACTTTGTTGCCATGGTGA
The DNA here is from genome assembly GCA_009660295.1 of Lophius piscatorius. Taxonomy (NCBI): domain Eukaryota; kingdom Metazoa; phylum Chordata; class Actinopteri; order Lophiiformes; family Lophiidae; genus Lophius; species Lophius piscatorius. Next base: position 9,291 of record VRLP01003195.1, read on the forward strand.
GGACATTAAAGGGTTGATTACAATAATTGTCTGTGATAATCACATATTTGAAAGACGACAGACTGAATTCGAGGGAATTTTAATGTTTTTTACCAAATATCAGTAATATCATTTCAGCTTATTTCTGTTTATTTCCGACCTAAAATAGTCTAAAAACTGTATTTTTGTTTGATGTTAACGAGCCTCGGGACTGTCCGGCTGACGGTCGGTGTTCGTCTGGCGTCTGGCGTTTTTCGTGTACTGGGCGTCGTGATGACCGGACAGCAACTGACGATCAGATGGTTTTCTGAAATTGAAGTCGGCCGCGTCTAGCGTTCGTACACTTCAAGCAGGGTTTCAACTCGATTGGCATGAAGTAGAAAGAGCAGTTTGTGGCTGGTAGCAACTGAACAGCAAGGACGAAAAAGAAAAAGAAAGGTTCACAGCTGTCAGAACGGAGCCAAGCTAACAAGCTAACACTCTATATAGTCAAACGCAGCATGCTTACCCACAATTCTCTCTGCAAAATGTACCTGCCATACTGTCCACAACTTCCTAGGTACACAATATGACACAAAAAAACCAAGACTGCTAGCTACTGTCTTATTAGCATTTTGCTAGCAAACAAACTTCTTCTGCCTCGGAGTTTTCAAACAAAACTTTATTGGTAATGGTCAATAGTGACGACAGTCAGACCGGAGGTCTAGAGGAACGCGGAGGAGAGTCGCGTTGAGGTGGTCCGACCATCTGGTGAGGAAGCCTTAAGGACGTCTCCCCTTTGGATGTTTTTCAGGCACCTCCAAGTGGGAAGAGACCCCGAGGTAGACCCAGAACCCGCTGGATGGGCCCTGTATCCCATGGGACCTGGGAACACCTCAGACTCCCCAAGGAAGAGCTGGAGAGAGTTACTGGGGGAGGTCGATGTCTAGAAAACCATCGGTTAACTGCTGCCACCGCGACCCAACCCCACTTAAGTGGAAGAAAATGAAAGAACGGATGGATGGATGGATGGATGGATGGATGGATGGATGGATGAATGGATGAATGGATGAATGGAAGGATGGATGGATGGATGAATGGAAGGATGGACGAATGGATGGATGGACAAATGGACGAATGGATTGTTGGATGGATGGACGGATGGATGGACAGATGGACGAATGGATTGTTGGATGGATGGATGGATGGACGGATGGATGGATGGACGGATGGATGATGGACAGATGGACGAAGGGATGGATGGATGGATGGACAGATGGAGGAATGGATTGTTGGATGGATGGATGGATGGACGGATGGATGGACATTCATTACTTCTACACTAATCGCGAACTCACTTTCCAAAAGCGCTTCATTCGGCAGAGATCCAACAAAACAGAAATAAATGACTTTGAACAGTCTGAAACCCTCGAGCAGACCCCAAGTCAAGCTAGGCGTCCCTCCCCACTTGACAGGATGGAGAGCGAGAGAAAGAGAGAGAGAGAGAGAGAGAGGAATCACCAGGCTAATTTACACCTGCCTCATTATAATAAAAACAATAATGCGGAGCGTAGGAACGGAGGAGGCAGGAGAACCTCTGATACAAACGCTAACGCAGTTTAATTTCTAAGACAAGGATCATAAACCCGTTTACAACTCCATTACTGCGGGCGCTAAGTAAAACCTTGCATCATTCTTTAATAAGTGTTTTATTTTATTGATAGTTCATTCAAACATGAATGTATCACTCAATGTTAATGAAAGGCTCAATAGTTTTACAGCCAGAATAATCCTTTCTGCATTCGCTGTGTGTCTTTGTGCGTGTGTGTACGATTGTGTGCGTGTGTTGGATATCACACACTATGTGTTCCTGCGTGACTGTGTTTAACTCCCCACTCACAAACGGACGAATCATCACTTTCTGGGTTCGGCTGCTGCTGCAGTCACCTGATCAATACTGGAATAATTTCATCCTCATCCCTCTTTTAAAAGCTGTGTTTGGAGTCTGTGTGTGTGTGTGTGTGAGTGAATGCATGTGTGTGAGTGTGTGTGTATAAGTGATTGCATGTGTGTGAGTGTGTGTGTAGAATGGTAAATGGACTGTACTTACACAAAGCTTGTTCTACTTTGCCCTACCATTCAAAGCTCTTTTACCACACGACTCAGCGTTCACAAAACATTCACAAAAACATTCAGACAGTGATGGTAGAGGCGGCCATGCAAGGCGCCACATGTTCATCATTCACGCCATCATTGAAACACCAATGGAACAACCATTGGGAACAACTTGGGGTTCAGTGTCTTGCCCAAGGACACTTTGACATGTGGAATGCAGGGGCCGGGGATTGAACCACCGAACTTCAGATAAGTGTTCAACCGATCTAACGACTGAGCCGCCTTCAACCCTAAATGATCCTTCCTCCATAAGTGTGTGAGTGTGTGTGCATGGGTACATGTGTGTGTGTTCGTGTTCGTGTGTCTGACCGTGTGTGTGTGTCTGACCGTGTGTGTGTGTCCACGTGTATGAGTGTGTGTGTGTGTGTGTGTGTAAGTGTATGCATATACGCGTGTGTGTGTTTGTGTGTGTGCATGAGTGCATGTGTGTGTGTGTTTGTGTGTGTGTGTCTGACTGTGTGTGTGTGTGTGCATGTGTATGAGTGTGTGTGAGCACACGTGTGAGTGTATACATATACGTGTGTGCATGGGTGCATGTGTGTGTGTGTGTGGGCACATGTATGAGTGTGTGTGTCTGCACACGTGTATGTGTGTGTGTATGCGTGAGTGTGTTTGTGTGCACGTGTATGAGTGTGTGTGTGTTTGTCTGTGTGTGTCTGAGTGTGTGTGTGTGTGCACGTGTATGAGTGTGTGTGTATACGTGTATGAGTGTGTGTGTGTTTTTCTGTGTGTGTGTGTATGTGTGAGTGTGTGAGTGTGTGCATGTGTATAAGTGTGTGTGTATACGTGTATGAGTGTGTGTATATGAGTCTGTGTGTGTTTTTCTGTCTGTGTGTGTGTTTGTGTCAGTACTAAATTTCCTCACACTGCTAATAATGAAAATGTAGTTCGGGTCAGACGAGGTAAGATTGCAAAAAACTTTTGAAAAAGTTTGGGAGAAACAAGAATCGAATATTGACATTTTCTCCGGTTGTTCTGCAGACTGTGTGACACCCGCCTTTGAGGCTAAGCCCACCACCGAACGATTATAGCGGGGGAAAGTGTGTGAAGCAGCTAGCATTCCCTGGTCTGTGCAGTCTTCATCACCAGAACCGTATGAAAGAGTTGGACGGAACCCGACTGAGCAGCTCGTTGTTCTTACAGGCGTGCCGACGGCGGGAGAGACGCCAAGATCCAAAACCCACTAACGGTCTGTCATCGATGCAAACATCAGAACCATTCCTGCTGTAACTCATCATTTATTTAATAAGACTAAAGGCTAATCCACCTTATTAAATCACCAGTGTGATAAAGTATTCCCTCCCGGAACTTTTCCCGGAAGTTTATTAATGTCATTATAGCAGATTAAGAAACGAGTAAAAATGTATTTTATTCAGATTTAAGTATTTACAATACTTGAATGACTTTATAAACTTAAGAGAATCCCTCTAGGCCGAAGGAGATGGTCGGGTGAGTTTGAGGAAACACCCCTCTGGCTGGAGCAGAGTGGTACAGTCAGACGGGCCGGTTCCAGGAGGTGGTTGATCATCTCAGGTCCCACCACACCATCTCAGAGGGGTTCAGGTCCAGATTTGGAATGGGTCCCTTCAACATTATTATTATTCCTTTTTATCCTTTACTCTTGTCTTTTTGCATCATTCAGGTTCTTCCAGACCTTCATCTCACAGACTGATGACCAGACGTTGTCCTTCAATGAGCAGCAAAGACTCTCCACAACTTCCCACTGCCATCTCCTTGTTTGGCCATATGGGTCTGATGTTCTTCAAGTGGAATGCTGCGTTTCTTGTTCGAGCAGATGGAACTGGACCCCCGTCTTCAAAACAGTTCAACTGTCCACTCTTCGGTCCAGAGAAGATTCTCCCAGAAGATCTGAGGGTCATCAAGGTGTGTCTTGATGTTCATCTGGGTCAGCAGTGTTTTTTTGTCCTCACCACTCGCCCATGGTACCATTTCAGTCCAGCGTCTTTTGAATAGTGGAGCCATGACCTCTGACCTTAATTGAGTTGCGAGGAGCCTGCAGATTCTTGGACGTTCTATTTAGATCCCTTCCCTGACTTCCTGGAAGAACCTTCTTTTGCGCTCGGAGAATTTTCGGACGGTGGTCCACTTTTGTGAAGTTTCACTATAGCGCCGAGTCTTCTCCATGTGTGGCTAATGTGTCTCAGTGTGGATCAGTGGAGTCCCAGAACCTTAAAAAAAAGTCTTTGGATCCCTTGTCTTTTGGCTGGATTTCAATCACCATCAGGAATTTCCTTTGGTTTTGGGTGCCTGCTGCTGAAGATGCTCTATTGACGTGATGATTTGATTCAGCAGGTCCGGTAGTGATTGGGTCTGGTTGGAACCAGTTATTGATGTCCTCACCAAGTTAAAAAAAAAAAACTATGTAGAAATGATCTATTATATATATATCTACGAATTCTGGCAAACCGTCCGGCGTCTCAGGGGCGGCCACCGGTCATTCGTCCACTCTGTCTACGGGGTGGATGGGGACCTGCTGACCTCCACCGAGATAGTTATCGGTCTGTGGAAGGAATACTTAGGGGCTCTCCTCAATCCCACCAACACGTATTCCACATCGAGGGCAGTACCTCTGGAGTGGCAGACTGGGGTTGTGGTTCCCCTTTTCTAAAAGGGGGACCAGATGATGTGTCCCAACTATCGGGGGATCATACGACTCAGCCTCCTTGGAAAGGTCTATGCCAGGGTACTAGAGAGGAGAGTCCGGTCGATATTCGAACATCAGCTTCAGGAGGAACAATGCGGTTTTCGTCCTGGTGGTGGAACGCTGGACCACCTCTATACGAGGGGACATGGGAGTTTGCTCAACCAGTCCACCTGTGCTTTATGGATCTGGAGAAGGCTTATGACCGTGGATGTGGATGGCTCACTGCTACGAGCCGTCCAATCTCTGTACTGTCGGAGTCTGGTTCCCGTTGAAGGCAGTAAGTCAAACTTGTTTCCAGTTGAAAAATTTGTAAGAAATATGGAGATTATCAGTTTAGACGACAGACTAAATCTTAGATTTAACTTGCTTAAACCTGCAGATACCCTGAATAGTAGAATATATTTTTTTCAGAAAAAAACGGTGGTTAGCATTTATAACAGCATCTGGCTATTGGTCTATCGGTCTTTCATTCATTGCTTAGCTAAGCACTGATTTGATTTATTTGATCTCCTCAGTACATATGGAGAAGAAGGCGGTAACTTAATGTTGCTATGGTTTAATGTGAAGATTTTCCTCTTTACAGTACTTTAAAAAACGTTTCTGACTAAACACTTTCCCGTGTTTGTTGTGCAGAATATATGACGATTAATTAGTTTGCTATGCGAAGTAGAAACATGAAGTAAAATGAAGTACAAAAACAGGAGCCCTATTTAATCAAGTCAACTCTTGATTGAAAATGTTACACATGTAAATAGAGCCTTTTGTCACCACTTCATCTTATATATTACAAAATGCTAGAAAGCTAAGCTGGCAGGTAAAGCGTGTTTCATTAACTTGGCTCTAAGTGAATGCGTGAGAAACACTGAGACGTACTAAATACCTTTTCTGAAAGGTTCTGAATGTTTTTGTTCATTTATGTAAGTATGGTATGTCAGGTGTCACGTATGCCCTATGCAAAACACATTCAAATCAAGTCTTACATTATTATGTGAACGGAAACGTTTTATACACTTAACGGTTTGCGAGAAAACGTAGAGAGAAGAAATGAAAATATATTTTCATTTGACTTTTTTAACTGTAATTTTAACTCTAATGGCGGTAGTGGGTGTTTTTTTGTGTGTTCTGAAAGAAAAAAGACGAGGTCCTGTAGTGAGATAAGTTGAAACAGCTCAACCTTTGGGGGAAGTGCAACCCAACATCATTCAATCACAAAAACACACACACATAAAAAGAAAAAAAAGTCGGTTTCCCTCCCTGTGGTTTCTTTCTCTCACTCCCATTCACACTTTTTTCTTCAATTAGCCTCGTCTCCTCTCTCTCTTTCCGTCTTTGTTCCTGTTTTCTTTGTCAGTTATTCCATTTATTCCCTTCTTAAAACACCCAGAACACGAAGGTTCTCGCAAGGAAAGATCCTGCAGAAGATTTCCTTGAGATGTATGGTTGTTCACAGCCTTCTTCAGATGATGAACGTTTGCGAAAGAAAGCGTTTGAAATAAAGTGTGAGAACAAAGATGCTAAATTGATGGGCATGGTTGTTGATGGTATTGAACAACCATCAACATATAATATGGATAATATATGTCTATAAAACAGACTTATAGTTACAAACTAAAAAGATTCTATGAAAAATATATGGACAACATAAATTGCTGGTCACTTTCCTGACGCACCGCATAGATATTTTTTACTTGATTCGTATTTAATTCTTTGAATTATCTTGTATGAAAAAATACAAGAGTGTCAGATTCTCCATTGGCGCCCTGTTCTCCTGACAGATGGGAGCAGGTTCACGCTGAGCTCATGTGACAGACGTGAGCGAGTCTGGAGTCGCTGTGGAGAACCTTCTGCTGCCTGCAGCCTCCTCCAGAATGACCGGTTTGGCCGGTGGGTCAGTGATGATCTGGAGAGGCATATCCTTGCGGGGGGCCGTAGTGACCTCCACGTTCTAGCTAGGGGTACCCTGACAGCTGTCAGGTACCGGGATGAGATCCTCAGACCCATCGCCAGAGCGTATGCTGGTGCAGTGGGCCCTGGTATCCTTCTGGTGCTTGAAAATGTGTCTGAGGTGCAGCTGCTCCTGACTGCATACGAGGACCAACAGTCTACTTTCACTGTTTTATTGTGACAGAAGAAAGAAACGCTTAAAACAGCCCAGATATTTATCGAGGGTTATTGAAAGCTCCTTTTTATTGATATTGTTATTTGAAAACAGAAGGATTTTAAATCTTACTTGAAAAAGTAAATTTCTCTGGCTTTTGTTAACGCCTTTGAAGAGAACGTTTAATTGGAAATGATTCTGTGAAAGTATGCTGATAGAGAGGGAAACAAAAAAAATTTGTCATGCTGATCTATTTTCAATTTTAACTCTAATATGACTTTTTTTCTATTCCCCTTGGTTTGTTCAGAAGTTTATACAATGAGTAAATAAAATAAAAATAAAATGCAATACTGTAGTACTTTTCAATACTGTATTGAAAAGTAATAAAAAATGGGACTAACATTTGACAAATTCTGGCCCAATCAACCCAGTTCTTCCTCACACTAAGGTCTATGTGGGTAAAAAAATGTGGGTTGGAAATTTTCAATGAATTTGTTTTCAATATACGTAACGTATATTTTATAAGAAAAGCTCCCCCTAGTGAGTAAAATAGGAACTTCTTTATCTTTCAGCTATTCCCTTTGGGGTTACCACAGCGGATCATCTGTTTCCATTCAAGGGCCGGTACCCTGTAGGCTATAGCAGTACCAGTGACGGTGTTCGTCAAACCGAGCCCAAACCGATCCAGTCTGGATTCAGTTTTGTGTTCCGCATAATGATTTGGCACAGGTTTGACCCAAACCTCCATTTTTACCCAGACTTGGGTTCGGCACGGTAAGAACACTGGATGAGTAAAATATGATACGTTCACGACAGATCTCTAGAAATTTGGACTACATTGTACAAACGATTAGAAAGTGATGTCCAAAAAGAAAGATAAAGAAGATAGATCCTTGGGTCAATTCATGTGCATCAAATTTGGACTAAATGGGACCAAAAACTTTCAGAAGTAAAGCTCCCCCTATTGTCAGAAATACAACAAACTTTTCCCGAAATCCCTCCAGTCCTTCCTCTCACCGAGGTCTATGTGGGTATAACGTTTGAAAACGATCCATGAAGTAGTTTTGGAGTTATCACCAGAAATAAATGAAGGGATCCATATTAATCCCGACTTTTTAGGGGTGTACATAAGTGGAACAAACCAGCAGGAAGGAAACTCCGTCCAATGGAAGGGGATGTTATCTAATAGCAACGAATGGTGGCGAAAGAATGGCAGCTAGCATTACAAATGGACATGTTTGATCCAGAATAGAATCAGAACATTTTGTGATCATTTGATTTGTGTCAATAATCAGCAGTTGGACCGGTAGAACCATCAACCTGAGGAAGATGAGAAAAGGGCTCTCATCAGTCTTTAGAAATGGACCACACTAATCCCTATTTCTTGCATTAGCATATTTAACGTGTGTTTTCCCTGAGTCACGATGACCTCCAACCTCGAAACGAGCCTCATGTTCCGGAACAGCGACATTACAAGAGCAGGAACATTCACATCACATCTCTGTAATCAGGACGACACTGCCTGTTGGATAATTCATCCCGTCCATTATTCATGACTAATCCATCTGTATTTGTCAGCGGAGATTCTCTGGTAGGTGAAAAATAAGAGAGCACCCCAGTTTCCCGCTGCCCCGTCACTGATTGATCGACTGTTCCTCTTTGGCGGCGCGACTTTTCCGCAGGAATCAGAAACAGGAGAATAACATTTAGACCGACCTTGGACGGAGACAAAATGCATCCCTGTGTTTGTGGACTCAAATATACTTTCTCGTATCTTGGTTTTGAATTTTTTTTTGCGTCGATAACACTTTTATGTCCTTACCAAGAAAGAAAGAAAAAAATATGGAAAATTTCAATTTCTTCAATGTGTCAAATAATAATAAAATTTGCCGATCATTTTGTGAAGCATGTTTTTTTCAATACTGACAAAAAATCTGGAGTTATTTAATGACGAAATGTTGTATTGTATGAAAAATACTCAATTTTAAGTAGCTCCAGCTTTTAGCGTTTCGCTAGTCAAAATTATTTGACTTTTCTGTATTAAGTTATATAATTTTTTTTCATAGGTACTAACCTGCTTTAATATGCAAACATATCGATGCCTCCTCCTTGGTGACCCCTCGACCTGAGATGTACCCCAGGGCTCCGTCCTTGGTCCCTTACTATTTAGTATATCAATGCTGCCACTGGGTCATTTTTCACGATAAGAAGTAAAGTCTGAAAATGCGCACGACCGAACAGTTGAGCGGGACATTATAAGGTTATTCTGCCTCTTTCTAGCATATTCAATTTGCGATCTTAAATTCATATTGAGAAGCAGCGAGGACAATGTGAGACCTTCATCGTCTGAGGGAACGCTTGTCAGTCTCCATCCCCATCAATCGTCATTTTCTATTTTCTAGTCAGGTTTCTAGAAAATATACCTTTCCTTCCTGTTTTTTATTTTTCACTATAACGGCCTGTCCTTCGTTTCATTGGAACCTGTCATTTTTTTATTTGTGGCGCCAACTTCCTCTATGCTTTTTTTTGTTTTTTCCAAATTTCAGCAGCTTGCCTTACTTTCATTTCTTTTCATTTTGCAAATAAAGGGGATATGAATTCGACCAATCTGTGATCCAGTGCAGCAGGAAACGTCCCGCGACGTTTAGAGGTCTGAAAGTTCTCTGTGAACTCTGACCTGAGGGTTTCCTTCCTCTCCTTCCTACTCTGCCTTCAGATTGAGAAGAAACGGCGCAGTACCACCAGAAAACATTGGGGGCAGCGCAGCGCTTAATTCAAGCAAGAGATGAGGATTCCTAGCAAAAGACTAGGAAAAACTCTCGACCCTTCACTGTAAATACAGTAAAAAAAAATTATTAAATCCACTAAATAGACTCACTAAAATCACTAAATGTAATTAAGTGTTACTAAATCAAGTAATTTTTTGGTTAATCAACAATGTTCTTTTTACCGCATTCATTGCCGCCATCAGCAAAGGACCTAAAGAAGAATGTGGGCTCTGATGGAGGTTTACACATTTTCATACGTAGATGGTGTATACACCAGTCAGCCATAACATTGTAACCACTGACATGTGAGCTCAGAATAACATTGATTATTTCCTAACCATGTTCTCTACCACGTGAACTCTTTCTGAAGTGTTGAAGTGTTGGATTGAAGAAAAAGCCATCAAGCGTGAGGATCTGAGAGACTTTTACGAGGGCCAAACTGTAAATCCTGAACTGCAGGTCTTGTTGGGTGCTAGTCTGCAGTAGTTACAACATACCAGAACGTTCTAAAGAAGGACAACCGGTGAACCGGTGAACCGGTGACAGGGTCGTGATATCCCAAGATTGATTTTGTTGGGGGGTGGATGTTACTCCGTGTTGTCCGATCCTTTGGAAGAGCTTCTGTAGCACGAGAATGTAATGCTGGTTCTGATAGAAGGGTGTCTAACCCTAACCCTAACCCTTAATGTACAAAGCAAAGCAGAGAAGCTTAGTCAGCAAACACGGGACATAGACAATAATAGGCAAGTGGTCATAATGTTATGGCTAATTTGTTTATAATGTGCGCTGAAGGACGCAACAGTCGAAACAGAGATATTTTCGCACGTAAATGGAGAGTAAATAAGGCATTGAGGATTGTTGTGTGTACAAAGAGACGCGAGGCAGTCGCTAAGGAGTGAGTTGGCAACGGCGAAGGTTGGCGCTTATTCTGATCTGTATGAGAGACTGGGCTCCAAGGAAGGAGAGGGGCGCCACTACAGACGGCGACGGTTACCGCGTCAAATCCAAACACTTAGAGGAGGAGATATTAGGCTGACGCCGCTTCTTGTTTTCCGACATTTCATTTCATACATCATTCACGTGTATTTCCGTCACGGAACATGGTGGCTCTCTGATCGACGGCCCCTCCGACGGTCGCGGTTTGATCGGAGGTCACCGGCTCATTATGTGGCGTGAAAAGCAGTCTGAATTTATTTTCAACGGCTGTAAGTGACGGCCACGGTTGTCATAGATAGTGACGGGGTCCAGCAGCTGATCCCTGACGGACACGTCAAAGTCACACGTGTTTCAGGAGACGGAGGGAGGGGAGGGGCCTCCTGTGGCGCGTTAGCATTCGGCGAGCAGGAAGATAATCGAATCGACGGCGCACACTTGCATCTAAAACAGAATATACTTCTTCAGACCCAAACTTAGGGGTAGAAGACTTCTGCCAAGTTCTGAAAATATGTCTTTAACTTGATCGCAGGTTTGCACCAGATTCGCATATGTGACCGGGGAAAACTCAAAAACCTATTTGTGCGACACAAAAAAAACGCCAACGATGTTCAAAAAGTTCTTTTTGAACATCATTAATCATTAATTATTGATTCCAGAAGGAACACTTAAACTGTTTTTATGTTTTTTTTGTTCTGTTATTTAGTTTTTTTTGATTAAAAACCTGAGTTTATATCATAGCCAAAGGTTGAAATAGTTGTGCATGAATCTCCCTCTAGTGGACATAGGTGGTATTTCACAGCCCAAAAAATCCCCCTCTGGGATCGTGCCCATTTTTTTGGGCACGTTTTGCGTCTGTTGTCTCTCCAACTGGTCCAAATGGAGAGTCCTGCTGGTTCTGTCCCACAGAAACTGTGTAGAATAACATGAACTTTGTGGTATTTCTATCAAATGTGATGCAGAAAGTTTCTCAGCAAATCCACTGATTGTTGTGTTTCATTCCGTTTCTGTAACATCATGATGGTTTTATCCCCCCAAAAAAACCCAAACAGGTTGGCATAGAAATATTAGTAACACACAATACAGAGAAATTACTCACGCAAAGTAACCGGTACAATATTGCTGACACTGCAAATTAATTATTTTAAGTCTTTCCTGTCCTTAAACGACCACGTGATACAAACACACCTGATAGTTTGGAGCTATTTAAAAGTTAGTTTTTGGGGTATTTACTGTAATTCAGACGGGGCTTAACATCAAATAACCAAGGAGCAGAACAAGTTAGTATTTGGTCATCTATCAACCGGATCTTTCTTTTCACGACATTCCTTCCGAAAATAGCTGATTCGACAAAGAAATAGACTTAAAAAAAAAAAAAAGCCCTAGGGGTGAAAGCAGTGGCTCTCGGCTGCACAGCGACGCTAAAAGCTAAAGCTCAGTTGTTTTTTTTTACAATATATGTGGAAAGGCTAAATCAGCGGTGCAAATCAAACGGCATCGGAGGACGCGGTAATGATGTTAGGAGGTCATGTGACTTTGTTCCCATCTGTTAAACCTTGAAACTGAAACTGATGAGATAACGACAGGGCGAAGATCCCGTAAATAGTTGTTCTCTATGGGTGTCGCCCAAAATGTGTTGTTGCATTTCAGTATCTGGCTATATCTGTTCAACACACACACACACACACACACAAGCACACACACACCTACACACACACTCAGAGTTCCCTTCCATTGTTTGCTGATTTAAATGTGACTCCGTTGCGTTGCATTTTCAATTTAAACAAAAACAGGCGAGCTGGATGAATAATTTATTTACCATCTGTGTGAGTTTGTGTGCGTTCGTATATTTGTGTGGGTGTGTGTTTGTGTGTGTGTGTTAATCCTTTCAGTTTTGCTGCTGATTTCCTTCGTCAAGCGTGAGAGAGTAATTAATCAGATCTGAAATGAGATTCTGGAATTAAAACCAAGTATGTGTAAAAGTGTGTGTGTGTCGTGTGTGTGCGCGCACGCGTGTATGTGTGTGTGTGTCACTCGTTTAGCCCTAATGAATTATGACAGGCAAATTATATCAGCTTCTTCCTCATCATCATTTCTCCGCAGCATCTCCTCTCTATCTTTTCTCCACAGCTTTTTCCTCTCCTCTGTTTCCCCTTCCTCTTGTCCTTCTTCTCCGCTTATCTTCATCGTTTGACGGCCAGACACAATGAAAGTTTAGAGCCCGGAAAACATTTGAGCGGTCAGGATTTGTTTGCTGATGATTCGAGCTTTACTTGACGGAGACAGTAGCGGAAATTATCTCTGACTCCCTCTTCCATTAATACTGAAATATTTTCTCTCTGGCTGTCAAATGTCATCAGACAGTAATTACAAGAACTGCGCTCTGAACAATTATTTGACCTCCTTCCGGGTTTTTCCTCCATTCATGCTGTGTTTGGTGTCAGTAGGCCAAACCTCATTCAACATTAAACAGCCCGAGTAAACACACCATACAAGATTTAAATGTTTGTTTTCTTTATAGAATCCGAGAAGCTCTCTTCCACCAACTGGAGCGGCTGTGGTATTTATCCAATAAATGACAGCGTTGAAACCAGAAAACGCAATATGTAACACTAATAAGAACAAAATAAGTGATGGGGGAACAAACCCGCAAAACGTTCGGTACAACGAACTTAATTTAATCACCCCGAGGAACATTGCAGGTTTCAAGAAGCTAACGTTAGCAGAGCGGCTAAAGCTAGCGTGAGCAACATTTAACAAATGATGGATTTAACGAGGTACAAAGTTTTATTTTCACCTCAAAATGTCATTCAATTTATTTAAGAAATGCATCTTGGGTAATAATTTCAACAGCTCAGAACACATACACAATGCCGACCAGCCTTGTTACTTCCACGGTAATCCTCCGAAATAAGAGCACTTAAAATGCATTACTCGTTATGATTTAAAAAAGTTAAAAGGAGAAAAAAAGAAAAAATCGGTATCGGCCGCTAGTTTTATCCGCTCTGCCAACGTTAGCTTCTTGAAACTTGGTATGGTCGTAGTGTGTTCATGAGGGAGGAGATGTGTGAGAGGTTGTGTCAGGCCGGCTGTAGCTGAAATGGTAGTTCACTTTACAGACGGTTGGGGGTTCGAACCCTGGCCCATGTGGCCAACATGTCAAAGTGTCCTTGAGTAAGATACCCAACCCCAGGTTCTTCAACTTTGGGGATTTCCCTCCCAAGATAGTGAAAACCTCAGGTAGCCTCTTGCACGTTAGCCTCTGCCAAGACTCCATCATTGTGTGTGTGGTTGGGTGGATGCTGGTTCTAATGTAAAGGCTTTGAGTCATGGGTCAGACTAGAAGGGCGCAATAGTGTGTGACTAACCTCTACTTCCAGCATGCATCATTGAACCATTGAGTCGCCGGTTCACCTAATGTCCTTTACACCAATCTTGGTGGCTACTAGCGCTGGGCATCAGTAAATCATCAATCAACACTAAGCCTAGGAAGTCATGCCTGACATCGAGTGTACATCACAAAAAACTCTCCTATCCCCTGCATTGTACACGCAATTCCCCTAAATGATCTCTACTAATTATATATGAAGTTGTATCTAGAAAATGTTTTTCATGGAAAAAGCTCCGCCAGTGAGTTAAAGGGTATATTAATTAAAAGATCTCATCGAGTTGTTTCATATGCATCAAATTTGGACCAAATCGGACCGACTGTTGAGAAATTAGGACCCTAAATATACAATCGACTATTAACAGAATCAATCCTGTTCTTCCTTTGCTCTAAGGTTTACGTGGGTATAAAACTTGAAAATAATGCGTGGAATTGTGTTTGAGTAAACACGTTAACACGTTAACACGTTAGTCGGCGGCGGCGGACGGGGACCTGGCAGTGGCGAGGACGATTCCATAATATCCCCGAATATTAAGGTGTATAAATACTATACTGGTCAGATACAGCTATTCAAATGTTATTAGTTACTAGTGTCAGACTTATTTCCACGTTGTAGCAGCAATTTTTTGCTCATTTGTTAGAAGGTGTCGCAAACAGTCTGCATTATCGCCTTCCGGTGGCGGTAGTATTGTACTACAAGCCAACCCGTTTTTGTGATTTAATGAATATTCAAATATTCAAAGGACGTCGCCGATCGCTCGTGGGCATTAACCACAGCAGTCTGGGGAAAATCCAAACAGACCTGCTGTTCAGGAGATGCCCTGACCCGTCCAACAATCACCATTTGGTCCCTGTCAGAATCATTCAGGTCTTTATGTTTGGCCGTTCTTCCTGTTTCCCACACATCAACCCTCAGGAGCAAATCTCTCCGACAAACTCCCTCCCTACATTCATTTACACTCTAATTGGAAATACGCTTCTTGTTGTGGTACAATTAGAACAGAACTTCATTCCCGAGCATTGTGGCGATGAAACATGACACATGGAATCAGAATCCAAGAATAGCGTCTGTTTCATTCCGGCGTGGATACTGGGCCAACTGGCTGTCATTTAGCAAATGGCGCTGGTGTCATATCCATTTCCTGCTCATTTTGGGGGAAAGATTAGCAAAACTGCATAACTAGAACAGAACTTACCTGCCAGTCAAAGGTCTCACTTTCCAACGAGTTTTATTTGGACCCCTCAGTCCCTAGAATATTATCCTAAAAATGGGTCCTCAAGGGGAGTTCGGATAAGCATTAATGTTCTTCTTCTCAGCAGAGACTCTAATAACTGGATCCAACAGGACCAGACCCACCTGGACCATAGTGGGACATATTGATTTACAAATGGAGAAAACTTGGAACAAGAAGTGGTGCAACTTCTAAAATTATTCCATGTCCTCCAAGGTGAAGGTTCATTCAAGATGTCACAAAAGATCCCAAGAAAACCTTTTGGCCCGTTACAGACAAACTGCATTAAAGACTGGTTCCAGCCGGACTAGATCCACCAAGACCTGATCGCTACCAGCTCTGTTCAACCACATCTTTTAAAAAGTCCGTTTTCAGAAGCAGGAGGTTGGATCGTTCTTCTTAGCAGTCTGTGCCCAAATCAAAGGAAATTGCAGAATCTGATCAATCAATCAGTCTTGGAAGGGTTCCAAAGTCATTTTCTAAGGTTTTGGGACCCTACAGAACCACAGTGGGACACGTCATCCGCAAGTAAAGAAAACTCGGACCTTCCTAGAACTGGAGATCTTTCTGGATTCCTTCAAGTTCATGGTAGATTCAGAAAGTCGAAAAAAATCTGCCAAAAACATCCGAGGAAGTGTCGGCCTCTCTCGCCTCAGTAAAGGTCAGAGGTCATAGCTGCACTATTCTAAAGACACGGAGCAAAACTGGCATTATGGGAAAGCCTTGAACACATCTTGATGGTCCTCAGACCTTTTTGGAAGAACATCCTTTGGACTGATGAGTGGAAAGTTGAACAGTTTGAAGACAGGGGTCGGGGTCCATCTGGTGGAAACCAAACACAGCATTCCACTAGAAGAACATCACACCTGCGGTCCAACATGGAAGTGGCAGTGGAATGTTGTGGAGATGATCTGCATCTTCAGGGACCAGGACGACTCACCATCATGGTTTGAAACATGAATTCTGCTCCCTAGCAGAAAAATTCAGAAAAAGAATGTCAGGTCATCAGTTCGCAAATTGAAGCTCAAGCACAATGTCAGGCAGAAACACAGTAAAGGGAAGGTGTGGGACCTGAACCCCGTTGAGATGCTTTGGTGGGACCTGAAAAGATCAGTTGCTCATAAACCCTCTAGAGTGGCTGCACTGAAGCAGTTCTGCAAAGGAGAGTCGGCCAAAATGTCTCCCTGATGTCAGAGACGGATCTCCAGCTATTAGAAGCATTTCGGTCGCAGATGTTGCTGCTAAAAGTTTGGAACAACTAGATATTGAGTAGGGGGGGGTGAATACTTTCTCACACTGCTGATTTAGATACATGATAAACTATTAGCCACAAAGAATAAAAGATGAGATTAAAAATTGCACTTTGTGTTTCCTGGGCTTGTTTCATGCCACAGCTCTGATCCGACAAACCAGGGGGGGGTCCAACACTTTTTCACCCTACCGTTTGTAGCTTAAACGAAAACACTGCGAGTTGGATCGTGAGAAACGGTGTGGTTTCTTTTTCTGACCTTCATTAAATCCGGCGCAGTCTTGGACTGACTGGAGGAGTCACTCCGACATACTGCATGACGCCGGAGATACCCCCCCGCCCCCCCGTGGTATCGTCACCAATTTCTTCAAGGCAGCAGGAGGCCACCTGCTGGGGTCCAAGGAGAACGCCTCAGCAGGGCCGTGAGACCAGACTCCCAGAAGGAATCCATGCTGTACTTTGTTCAAAGGTGAGATATTTAATCCGATACAAAGCAGGACGCTTCCGCCGCCGCTACGAACCGCCATCCCTCCGTTCATCCTTTACGGCATTATAATCCACGCGTTGCGTGACATAGGGGAATCGGCGAGTGCAGATTTCCCGTAAGCAAAAGTCTCTCGGACTTATGACATCAACCTAACAGGAAGTCGTTTCTTTTTGAGTTCAAAGTGTGGAATTAAGACAGTTTTGGGGCGTTTTTCCAGATTTTGTATATTAACTCTGTCCTCCTACAGTTCTGACCCGATCCACTTCAAATTGGGTTATCGGCTTGTTAAGAACATATGGAGCGAAATGTGGGGTTTTGTGGCCGGTTGAACGTTAACGTTACTTCTCGTGGGAGGTCCTTGTTTCGTTTCGGTGTAATATCAGAAACAGGATAGTTTTTTTTCTTAGGTGTCAGGATGTGATGAGTCAGCATATCGATGGAAGAGGACGCACTGTAATACGCATGAAGACCTGTCTTCAGTCCAGGCTGTCATGATGTCTCCATGACAAATGGATGAATCTCAGCAGCCTGTCAGCTGGTGGCAAACAAAGGAAAGTTGGATCCCGAAAGTTCCTTTTGAAGGTTTATTGGCGACTTCATTGAGCGTGCAGAGACAATACCGCCAGCTGCTGTGTTCTGTTTCACTTCTCCTCATTCATTAGGCGTCCTGAATGAAACCCTGCCGGTGAAACATCGTCGGCCAGGTTGTGATGTGTGGACTGAACGTCGGATTCATTTCCTGCTTGATAAGAGAAAATGCTAATTAGATGCCAGGCAGACGGCGGAGGAATATTTTTATTAAACCTTCTTTTTTTTCTTTTTTTTTGTGTGTGTCCTGAGGATACCGCAGATTTAGAGGTGATGGACAGACGATCGTTGGACGGGCAGGTAGCATGCTGATGTGATTTCAGCTCTCAGTCTGCCGGTAGGCCATGAAGGCAGGAATTCTGATAGATGGAAAGAAACAGGTCCAGAAGACGAGTATCAATAAATCTGCTGTCGGCGTTTGAATGAATGAGCCTCCATTAATGCTAAAATCCCACCAGTTGTACGTCCCCCTTCTGACAATCAGCTCATCTCCTACCGTGGAAGCAGAACATCCTGCTTCCTTGTTAGCAGACAGATCTCAGTTTGAACCCGTATCAGCCGGACCCTGACTGGTCCACACAGGTGCCATTCATCACAGGATAACTGGCCATTAACGCCACCTTAGGGTGTCATCAATCAGCGCTTACAGACTTGTGATGTGGTTGGATTATATGTTGTCCAAACTTTGACTTTTAAAGGAACAGTTCACCCAACAACTGACTACACACCGTGTTTGTTCCTCTAATCTCACTATTGTACATCTCTAACTGGACTATTTTAATTCATATTTATATATGCCAGTGGAGATCGGACTCTTTCCTTTTTCTTTATATTTGCATGCAATTTATTCCTGTATTTCAATTTATATTCCTGAATATCAAATGTATTCCTGCATATCAACTAATATTCCTGTATATTAACTTGATTCATGTATTTCAACTAATATTCGTGTATATTAACTTGATTCCTGTATTTCAACTTATATTCCTGTATATTAACTTGATTCCTGTATTTCAACTAATATTCCTGTATATTAACTTGATTCCTGTATTTCAACTAATATTCCTGTACATTAACTTTAGTCCTGTATTTCAACTAATATTCCTGTATGTTAACTTTAGTCCTGTATTTCAACTAATATTCCTGTATATTAACTTTAGTCCTGTATTTCAACTAATATTCCTGTATATTAACTTCATTCCTGTATTTTAACTAATATTCCTATATATTAGCTTTAGTCCTGTATTTCAACTTATATTCCTGTATATTAACTTTATTCCTGTATTTTAACTAATATATATATATATACACATATATATATACATACATATGTGTATATATGCATGTATATATGTATATGCATGCATATATATGTATGTATATATGTGTATACATACATAATGTTTATCTAAACATGTCTATAAGATGTAGTATCATATAGTATGTCTTCATATTTAGTCAACTTTAGAACATCTGTCTGTTTGAGCTGCTGCAACGACTAAATTTCCCCTTTTTCGGGAAATTAATAAAGTTTCTATCCATCTATCCTCAGCCCAATGACATGGACCTGGTAAAATTAGAAACTAACGTCATTCTGTAAACAGAACTAGGCCTACGCCGCCGTCCCTGACTGACATGACCCCTGAGAAGACCACAAATCGACGTTCATTGGGAGAAACTTGGGGCTCATTGGGAAAAACTTGGGGTTCAGTATGTTGCTCAAGGACGCTTGGACATGTGGTCTGCAGTGGCTGGGGATTGAACCACTGATCTGCAGATAAATGGACAGTCGCTCTACCAACTGAGCCACCGTCGCCCCGGTTAGGAAGTGGTGTACGAAAAAAAGGGTTTTACGTAAATTAAAGCTCCACCCCAGTGGGTAAAATATGAACTATTAGCATAAAGTATGATATAAACAAGATAAAACATTACAAGTGGATTCAAATAAACCAAATTTGGACAAATTAGACCAACAGTTTGAGGTTATGTCGCAAAAAACAGTGTTACATTTTTTTTTTTTTTAAAAAGACCACCATATGTTGACTAAATCAATCCTACGCTTCCCTTAGTGTCAGAAATATACAACAAACCTTTCCCAAAATCATTCCAGTTGTTCCTCACACTAAGTTTGTACAGGGTTATCAAAATGGAAAATGATCCGTGAAATGACTTTGGGTTATCGTGGTAACGCGACTAATCTGTTGCGGTAGGAAACACAATGACGGTTCCAGAACATCACAGAGTTTTCGGAGATATTAAGAGGGAATGATGGGGGGTTTGTGTCGATCCGCCTCTGATGTCGAGGCAGGACAGGGCTGTGCGGGCTGGGTTGTGTTTGCATCCACAAGTAGAAGCTGATCGGAACTCAGAACTCAAAGCCCATCGAGGCAAATTGTGATTTGCGATTTTGGGATCTACACAAAAAATCCACTTTACTCGGAAGATCTCAAAAATAGTTAGGAAACACCCGAAACTGTCTTCACATTGAGGCGAAGGCACAAGTTCTGGGAGCGCCGCACACACTGAGCAGAGGGCCAGATCAGCTTCCATCAACCATTACATTAAAACCGCCTGCCTTATATTGTGTAGGTCGTCCTTTTGTGTTCTCACTATGGGTTCTGACACCTCTCTATCAGAACCAGCGTTTGCACGGCGAGACTTAATGGTTGTCGTCTTATATGGAGAATATCTCGCGACCCATACCCATAGAAGAACTATAAGAAGTACTCCTGCCTTTAGTTCCTTTGGGTTGTCAGAACTTTTCAGATAGTTTAACCCTTATAAGTACAAGTGGCGTTTTAATATTTTGATTTCTTTCCATCTTTTATTTTTTGAATATTTTATGGAAAAAAAACCTGTTTATAAAGTGACCCTGAAGGCTTATATAATATAACTCTATAATAACAGTTCACGCTAACCGGGACCCACCAAAGTAAGTCATTTATCAGATTCTGATTTATTTTTGTCGTATAGTCTTCCGCGGCGGTCGCATTGATATTCCGTCTGCGGTCATTTCTATTTAAATAAGCTTTCTACTTAATTTCTCTGCAAATTGCCAGGAATAATTTGTGAACTGAGAAACTTTATCCGACTTTACTTTTGCAGGAGTCCAAATCGATATTTCATTTTTTTGGGGGGGCGGGCGAACGGTTCCTTTCAAGGTTAATTGACACTCCAGCTGCGTACGAAAACAAATACATCATTTCAAACAGGCATCAGTGAATCTACACGATGGCAGCGGAGAGTCAAAAATGGCAGCAACAGAGGATGTTTTGATGATGCGTGCTAAGTCAGACGCGGAGGTAAGGATGAGCTCTGCGGTGATTCTAGGAGAAAAAACATTGCAACATCCGTCATAAGGAGATTGAACAATGGCTGCACCGCCCCATTTATGGCGGTACCGCTGTCTTTCATCTATATTCATAAGCTTTGGGAAAACTGGCACAAATGCTGATTAAATGAGCAAAAGCCTCCATCCGTATCAATATACTTTTTAAACACTGCACATAAATGAGCCTTTGGACCTCTTAAACAACGTTGTTTCTTTTACGGCTACCTGAGGAACATTTAATCATAATTCCGTAACAAACAGAGTCATTTACGGTGTAGTCGTGTTATCGGGCGCTCTGGTTGTCCGGCTCTAAAACACAAGAACCAGATGAAAACGTAGAGAACATAAAGACTCTGTGCTGATCATCTATTTCAAAGATGATCCAGTTGTCTCTAGCTTTGGTCTTGATCTGTAGAAGGAGATCAGTGGACCTAAAATCCTAAATGACTTGCAGCTTATCGCAGTAACACCATAAGTAGTAATGAAATCTCTGGGTTGAGTCGTTGAGAAGTTCTGGCTGTATTAAGACCAGTTCTGGACTGGCATAGGAGAATGGGAATATCTTGACATCTGAACTCCGTAAATCAGTTATTCCCAAAGTTTTGGCCCTCCCGTGGTTTTGGGAAGATACTGCAAGTGGGCTACCAGGACTCACTTGGAAGTCTTTTCACATCTGATAGTCCAGACCTTGGATCATGTTTTTGATCATTGATCCAGTAAGTTAAAGGGCGAGCTTGTTGGGGGGAGTACCCAGAATGCTCCAGGTCATCTGAAACATAAAATTGCTGACCTTTTTTTCTGAACTGCAGATGCACCACTACTTTTGATTCAAGATTAAAAAAAACTTTATTTGTCCACAGGGGGGCGCGATACGGCTCCCACAGACGTCATTGAAAAGCACCAAAGAACAAAGAAAAGAACGCAGGACAAACTGTACGGAGAAAAAGACACGTCACGAGACGACGGAAAATATAGTCATCATAATCCTAATAAATAGTAAATATAGTAATACTATCAGAACCTTTATAATTGTACTGTACTGGAGTACTGCAGAATCCTGTGTTCTGCTCTCAGCTCTTAGTGCTCACACACGCTTTAGAAAGGTTCTGATGGGGGGTCCAATAATTCCAGAGCAGACATCGACTGTGCTGTGTGTGCGGTTTTTGTTCTGAATAGTAATGCAGGGAAACCAGCGGGTCGCTGAGACCATCGAGCGATAAATGGTATCGCAGTTTCGGTAGAGCATGAATTAATTCACAGGTTCAGTCAAGAGGCAATCATTATTTCAAATTTTCTAAGAAATAGAGACTCAAGACGTGCTCAACCAAAACAGTTGAGCAAGGACATTAAAGGGTGAAGAAGAAGCTGAGAGAACATCTGAGCCATGAGGAAAGCAACTGGTTTTAAGTGGAACACACAAATGTAATTAAAGTGGGTTTTGTTTGAGCTCCGACGGGACAGAGATACAATAAGCCTATTAATTTACACAGTCACACATTTTCATTTCTTTTTCCATCTGTCTGTCCTGCGTTCTGCAGATGGATTACCGTTAGCCTGGATTATGTCTTTAACTTCTCCTGCTATGATTTCCTCTCTAAATTCGTGCAATATGTCGCCCTGCTGCCGCTCGACTCGAACCGGTTTTTGGCGGGTCGTCTCGCGAACGCGGCTCCTTTTTGGGAATGTAGCGTATTTCAATCAGGAGAGGCCTTTACTGCAAGAGTTTATACGTGATCATTAGTTTATTAGAAAGTCCTTGGTGCCCAGACTGAGCAGCAGTAGGTATACCGCCCCATACAGGCGGTGGTGGCCGATGACCCTGCTGAGCTGATGAATGATCAAGTCGATGGATCTGAGACGACGAGGCGGAGTTGCGGCATCAGCACGAAGGACCTAGATCACAGACGGCAGTCTATAGTGATGGGCCAACCACACAGGTGTGACACAGGGATTGGACCGACGGGGCCGACTGAATAAGTGCAGCTGATATCGATCATGTCCCAGAGATCCGGTGCCCAGATGTGTGACAGGTGTTTATAGTAGAGTTGACCGAAGCGGGTAACTGCGACCCGAGTGTGCAAGAGGATAGTCCATTCGTCTCTCGTGATGTTTCGTTTTTCTTGGTGGCATAGTTGGTGGCGCTTTTCTCAGCAAGGAGGTTCTAGGCTCATACCACCTGGGAACCTTGAGTTGGTTCCTCCAGAGCTGGTTCTGACAGCTTCCTCCAACAGTCCAAAGACATTCAATGTTGGCGACCCTATATAGAGTATAGAGTTTAGATCGGGCAAAGAATGTTCAATGGTTAAAGTTTGAGTCTGCATACATTTAGAGTTTTCGATGAACAATAGCGTCCGATGAGGTGGACTTGCCGTAGCGGCCGCCCGTCGACACCGTATCAACGCCGTACAGACTTAAGGCCCGATAAACTGTCCGTCCGCCGACTCTTTGCGGCTCTGCGGTGGACCATCTTCCATCTTTAAGTACCAGCATGAGCTGGGGGGTAAATTTTGGCAGATTTAGGGGTCACTGCTGAGCATTTTAAACCAAATGAGCTTTACTCTGCCGGAGCTTTTAAGCGTGTGAACAGGAACCGTAATGAGTTTCTGCGAGCTGCGGTTCTGGAACTCACAGAGCAAATAGAGCCATCACGGAGGGGAGTCTGCCAGTTAAACAGCGCTGATACAGATTACAGCAGATAATGTGGAAAAACCAGCTGCTCATATATATATATATATATATATATATATATATATATATATATATATATATATATATATATATATATATATATATGTATATATACAAGCCTCATTGTCAGTTTGTCTTTGCTCAGATTTGGCTATCTTGAGTTTACAAATGGCCTGTTTCTGGTGGTGTAGCGAGCCCCTGTTGAATTCTACAGACCCCCCCCGACGGCTAGGCACTCATGGGACCTGCATACCAATAGGAAAGTTTCACCACAGCAGTGTAAAATCTAGTTTTACCGCTGTTTTTACTCTGTAGTACAGTCCTGATTGTCTAAATCTGGGTGCAGAGTTGCTGTGAAGAGATAAGAGAGCGGTTGTGGGGGTCACAGATTAGATAGTCAGGGTTACTAGAGGAGCCGATTCGACAATAATGATATAATATTGAGCTTTATTTATAAAAAAAAGCACTTTTCAAAACACTCAAAGACGCTTCAAGGGCGCAGAGAAAAAAAGGAAACCATTAAAAATAAGTATCCATATCAAATAAAAAAAACTAGGCCGACGCGATCGTCCCCGACAGCAAGAGAATATCCTCAAAAAAAGCCGCCAATGCCCTGCGTTGTACAAGACATCCCCATTTTTGATCTCCTTTAATTAAATGAAGTTATTTGGATTATGATTATGCGCCAATCAAATGCACTAAATCAGTCTGAAAAACACTGTTTTTTGTAACAAGACTCCCCCTAGTGAGTAAGATATTAACTACAAGAGTAAAATATCATATAAAGAAGATAGATCTCGATACGATTCAAACAAAAAACAGATCAGTCAGAGGCTGAGAAATAACTGCTCAAAAACTATGGGAGTTAAAGCGCCCCCTAGTGTTAGAGAGTTTCAACCCATCTTTTCCAAAATCAATCTGGTTCTTCCTCGCACCGAGGTCTCTGGAGATTTCAAATCTTACAATGAATCGTGCAACAGTTTTTGAGTTATGTCTGGAGAGATATGAGGATGGAAGCCGAGTCTCTTGTGTTTTTGGTTAGGGAGCTCCAGAGGGAAGGAGCAGCTAGCCAGAAGTCCAGGTCAACCCCAGGTCCGTTGCTTGGTCTTGATAGGCTAAGAGAGGAAGTTGGCAACACCGGGGAAGGAGCCTGAGGGTGGAGGAGGTCCGTGGTTGTGGAGGAGTTTGAACAGGAGACGTTGCGGGACGGTGAGCCAGTGGAGGTTCTGGAGGTTCCGGGATGATGTGGTCTTGAGAGCGAAATGAGAAGATTGAGCGATCAGAATTTGTCTCCCTTTTCATGTTGGCCATCTTTGATAGGTGATATGAATCTGAGACCCCAGCAGAAGAGAGAAGCTCCCAAAACAGCAGCAGAAATGCACAATGCTACATTTTCTTTTTTTTACATTCGTCATCCGCGTCACCAACAACAAAAAGCATCATTAAACGCGCTGGCAGCCCAAGTATGACCTCCTCCATCGTCTTTGCCCCCCAGCAAACATCTCCTGCAGATTGCGAGCCGACGCTCGGCGCGGCTGACGACGTCATGTTTCACTGTCAGCGCTGGCTGATGACCCGCAGAAAGTCGTGAAAACTCCTACATCTGACATTCCTCATTCGTGTCACACCATGTGTCACCGCCGTGACCGCATTCCATCAAATCTGGTTTGAAAAGATCTGATTTTTCTCATCACTGCTCTTCAAAAAAAGTCACACGTTAAAGGTGAAAGCTATGGAGTCCATTCAGCCTGGAGACCAGAACGTAACACAGACAGCGCAACACTTCCCCCTGCTGACTAAACTGCTGCTGTCGCTGGTTCTGGCTCACAGACTGGAGGAAGTGTGTAATAATAAAAATGTAATAACAATGTAATAACCAATTAGACTGACCGACAAAACTAAGTGGAAGACATTAGACTGTGAAAAATAATTGGTTCTCTGGTACAACACACTTAAATTAAATATGATTAAGTCTAAAATTTAAGTTGACAAATATTTAATTGTGTCACACAATTTCACAATTTTACCTTCAAAACATTTATTGAGCATAGGCGCACAAATCCGATTATTATTATTTCATCCCTGCAGTGTTTCTAGACAAATATTACATACTGTAAAAAAAATAAACATGAAGTATTTTCAACTGAAATGAATAAATTAGACTCCAAAATACGTAGATTACTATTTCAAGTAATTTTCTTTTTACAGTGCATGATTAGACCCCAAAAGCAAAAAATAAATAAATTCCAGCTTTGTAATTTCTTCAAATCTCTTTCAAGTTTTAGACTCAATCGTACTTGATTAAATTGTGTGTTACCAGTGGGAAAAAAAAATATTTTTTTGCAGTGTAGGAGGAAAGGACGACGTATTTTGCCCAAAAGCAGTGTGGGTAGAATACCATGAAAAAAAAACAGATATACCGTAAACTTGATTACTGTACAAGGGCATTAAATAAAATGAGAGTAAAATAAAATGAAGTCAGATTCTTCCGTCCTTGAACTCAACAATATTTACAATTATACACTTTTAACATTTTTGTTTTCTGTAGAATTTACAGTATGCTCTTGTTACACATTTAAAGTTTTTTTTTTAACTGTAAATTTCGATGTACATACAACATTGTAAAAATTGACAGTAAAAATTACAGTAAATAACTGTCAAGTACAACAGAAAGAGAGAGTTAAATTCAAAACAGTATTAAATATGTTGAATGACTCAAAATCTAGAAACAGTAAATAACTTTTTTTTTATAGTCAAAATACAGTAAGCGGAAAACACAGTAAAAAGATTCAGTGGGAACATTTACTTGTTGTAAAATACCATGATGTCACGAACAAGTCGTTAACGTTAAAATAACAGTATTATTCTGTCTAAACAGATTTTACTGCTAATAAATTCCCCGTAAGGAAAAAAAAACGTTAGCATTTAGCGATGGCTGAAATTTCTACGGAAATAAAAGTGTATAATTGTGAAATACTGAAGGCTTAAAAAAAGTCTGAACGTATTTTACTTCATGTAATGTATATGTGAGATCTTTTCCACGGTAATTTACCGTAATTGCTGGTGCAATTTTGGGGTGTTTTTCTGCCGTTTACAGGAGTTGTACTTGAATCTTTACCTCAATGACTTTTAACCTGATCGACTTCAAATTTGGTGTTTGACATTTTAAACCCATAAGGATTGCAGGTCATCAAAATACGTGACTTTTTGATGAACAAGTCTGGACAGTAGAGGGCAAAGAATATTGACATCTCGCCAAAAAAAAAAAAAAAATTGTCACCATGAATGATTGAAAAAATTCATAGCGCCACTCAGAGGTAACAGAAAATGACACGTTTTATACTTTGATGAACAACTACCAGTCCGTTCAAATTTGGTCTGAACAGCCGTCATTAGTTGGAGATGCATTGTTGCGAAGCATGTGAGTGTTTGAATAACGGTTTGGGGGCGTGGCATGGCTGCGAAAACATTGATGTCTCGCCAAACAACTTGAGGACATCATAACTCGACTGTACGTGGTTTTGTTCTTTACCCAACCCCTCACGATTGGTAAAGGTTTTTCCCCTGAAGAGGAATGAATGAAAGAAAAGCACCAACTACTGGAATAAGGAAAGTATAAACGTTCTACTTTGATTACCTGTGACTCACTCGTTGATGCCAAAGACTTCAAATTTGGTCATATAAGCCCCGACAAGTTGATGACGCACTGTTGTGCCAATTTAGAGTTTTTGAGTTGGTTTCCGTGGCGACACAGCAAAATATGTTAAACAGGAAGTAGATATTTGAGAGGTAAGACATACTTGATAGTTCACAAAGTACAAATGTCTGGGCTCTCATGTCGAGCAAATAACTATTGGGCTCAGAAACCACCTATAATATTTCAAAAATGCAAATGTGATTAAACCGGATTAAACCGGATTCACACGGAATTTTGGGGAAAAACCTCTCAAGGGATTGAGGATTTAAAGCCATCAGTAGATTTTTTTCCATAACTTGAAATGTGTAGCGATCAGAGTCCCGCCCTAAAAAAAAAACCCATACGACGATATTCAGTTACAGTCATGGCCCCGCCTACCGGGAAAAGGACGTTTCCCTCAGGTGACGACTACCATCGGGAAAATCGGAAAAATTTACATCGAGGTTTCTTCTGTGCAGTGAGTGTCAAATATGATCATTTACATGAGGGTGATCCCAAACTTTAAAGATTAAATTGGTTATTGTGTTTTTTCTTCAATTATACTATTATAGATTTTTTTTTTTTCCATTTTTCCATAATAAATGATTTACAATGCGAACAAGCATTACGGTATTTTTTAAATAAATAAAAAACTATAAAACAGACTCGACTCGATAGCGAATAACTGATCCGTTGTTAATAAAGGATTTAAAAGACTTTTACAGCTTACAATTAATCAAAAAGACATTACTTAAAAAAAAAATTTTAAAAAAAGAATGTTCCACGTGATTCTTTTTTTTTTTTTTTTAATTTTCGTTTTCACTTACGTCTTCGTCCTGACATTTTAACATTTGGTTATGATTGTTATAATTGTTTTGTGCAGGGAGAGGTCCCTGATGGACTCTGGTAAATGTGAGGAAGAATCTCTCTTCTGTGTTTATCAAGACGTTTTTTTTTTTAACCTCAGATTTGAGATCAAACCACTTCTTTCGCTTCTTCACTTCCCCTCCAGATGCATCCTGTTCATCTTTAGTATTATTTTATAACTGCTACTGACTCCACTTAATAAGAGACCCGTTTACTGTTCGCCTCCTGCAGCAATGTCTCCACTTCAGAACCGACCAGATTTTTATTTATTTTTTTATGTTTGGAGTCCAGTGATCCACCGTCTTCATATTTTCTCTTTGGCATTTTCTTCATCTTTCTTCTCCCAGTTTCTCTCTGTGTGTATGTGTGTGTGTGTGTGTGTGTGTGTGTGTGCATGTTTGTGAATATTTTTGTGTGTTTGTGTGTCTGTGTGGGTGTGTGAATGTTTGTGTATGTGTGTGTGTGGTTGTGAGTGTGTGTCCGTGTGTGAGTGTATAGGTGTGAGAGTGAGTATGTGACTGAGTATGTGTGTGTAAGTGTGAGTGTCTGAGTATATGTGTCTGAGTGTGCGTTTGAGTGAGTATGTGTGTGTGTGTGTCTCAGTATATGTGTCTGAGTGTGTGTTTGAGTTAGTATGTGTGTGTGAGTGTAAGTGTGTTTGAGTGCATGTGTGTGTGTGTCTGTGTTTGTATCTGAGTGGGTATGTGTGTGTGAGAGTGATTGTCGGAGTATACGTGTCTGAGTTCGTGTCTGAGTTTTTTGTGAGTATGTGTGTGTAAGTGTGTGTTACTGGGTATATGTGTCTGAGTGTGTGAGTTTGTGTGTGTCCCTGTGTGAGTGTATAGGTGTGAGAGTGAGTATGTGAGTGCCTGTGTGTCTGTGTGTCTGTGTGTATGTGTCTGAGTGTGTGTTTGAGTGAGTATGTTTGTGTGTGTGTGTGTGTCTGAGTATATTAGTCTGAGTGTGTGTTTGAGTGTGTGTGTCTGAGTGTGTGAGGGGGTGTATGTGTGTATGTGTGTTTGAGTGCATCTGTGTGGATGTCTGTGTGTGTATGTGAGTGAGTATGTGTGTCTGAGTATGTGTGTTTGAGTTACTATGTGTGTGTGAGTGTAAGTGTGTTTGAGTGGATGTGTGTGTGTCTGTGTGTGTATGTGAGAGAGTATGTGAGTGTGATTGTCGGAGTATACGTGTCTGAGTTTGTGTTTGGGTGTATGTGTGTGTGTGTGAGCATGTGTGTTTGAGTGTATGTGTTTGAGTGTGTGTTTGAGTGTGTGTGTGAGTGTGTGTGTTTGAGTGTGTGTGTGAGCATGTGTGTTTGTGTGTGTGTTTATTGTGAGTGTCTGAGTTTGTGTTTGAGTCTGTGTGTGTGTGTGTGTTTGAGTGTGTGTGTCATTGTGTGTGTTTGAGTGTGTGTGTGTGAAGTTGTGTCTGTATGTGTGCTTGAGTGCATGTGTGTGTGTGTCTGTGTGTATGTGACTGAGTATGTGTGTGTTAGTGTGTGTGTTTGTGTTTGAGTGTGTGTGTGAGTGTGTGTGTGTGTGTGTGTGTGTGTGAGTGTGTGTGTGAGTGTGAGTGTGAGTGTGTGAGTGTCTGTGTTAGATGGTGTGTGTGTGTGTGAATACACTCGAACCTGCAGTCTGATGCCCTTTCATGAGCAGTGGCGTTTATCTCTGCTGATTAAGACCACAGACACACACCTCCTACTAACCATCACCCACGGGTGGGTTTACAGGGACACCTTTCCTTCCTGCAGTATGAAATCATTCCCAAAGAATATTCCTGTTTGTTTACATGAGCAGTGATCTAATCGTAAAAATGGTGTTTACATGCGCCAGCACATCAGTCGGAAACAGCTGTCAACAGCCGTTGGAGGAGTGGAAAAGCGACCAATAGAGATGCAGATTTATCAGAAAGTGGGCGTGTATCATGTGATCAGGGCTTTTTTTTTAATCTGTCATAGTTATGTATTAGATGAAGATAGAGTTTGATAATAACTCGGGTTTTATCCTATGGTCCTCTGGAGACATGAGGGAGGCAGAGAGGAGAAGGAAACATCAAAGCCTCATCTGTACCTCAGAGTACATTTACTCTGACTAACGTTACAACTTTACCACGTTAGCAAACATTAGGTTATTAGTGAGGCTGTGTAATACTAGTAAACACCGACATCATCCTTCCTAACGAAGAAACTCGTCATCAAGCACTCCATCCTGAAAACCCAGACCGACGCCACGGACGGTCTGTGACCCATCCATCCTCCGTAACCACTTATCCTGTTCATGGCCGCGGGGGCTGGATTCTCTCTCAGCACTTCTCCACCTCTTTTCCACCCTCTCCTTTTTGCTGAACAGTTGACCCCAGGCACTAGGTGCTTCTGGTTCCTACTGCCTCCCTTTCATTCACTCCCATTTATTCTGTCTCGCTGTGACTAACCTTCGTTCCTCTTCTTTCTATCCAGCGCATAACTCCATTTCTCCTGGTTCTCCTCCGCCTGCTCCCTGCTGTCACCACAGATGGTGATGTCCTCCACCGACATCATAGTCCATGGAGACTCCTGCCTGTCCGCGTTTCATCATCAGCCTGTCCATCAGCATAGCAAACAAGAAGGGGCTCGATGGCAATCCTTGGTGCAGGCCCACCGAGATAATGACACCACTGGTCCATTTAGGTGGCGCACACAAAAAGAAGGAGAATGGATCACACCTTCAGGAACAAGACGGTTCATTTCTTATTCTGCCACACAGTTTAGGCAAAAATGCCCTGTTTTGTATGTGTGTATGTGTGTGTATGTGTGTTTGTGTGTGAGTGTGTGTATATGTGTGTGTGAGTGTGTGTATGTGTGTTTGTGTGTGTATGTGTTTGTGTATGTGTGTTTGTGTGTGTGTATGTGTGTGTGAGTGTGTGTATGTGTGTGTATCTGTGTGTGTGTATGTGTGTTTGTGTGTGTGTCTGAGTGTGTGTATGTGTGTTTGTGTTTGTGTGTGTATGTGCGTTTGTGTGTATGTGTATGTGTGTTTGTGTGTGTGTAAGTGTGTTTGTGTGTGTGTCTGAGTGCGTGTATGTGTGTTTGTGTGTGTATGTGCGTTTGTGTGTGTGCGTGTATGTGTGTATGTGTTTGTGTGTGTGTGTGTACGTGCGTTTGTATGTGTGTGTATGTTTGTTTGTGTGTGTGTCTGAGTGTGTGTATGTGTGTTTGTGTGTGTGTAAGTGTGTTTGTGTGTGTGTCTGAGTGCGTGTATGTGTGTTTGTGTGTGTATGTGCGTTTGTGTGTGTGTGTGTATGTGTTTGTGTGTGTGTGTGTACGTGCGTTTGTATGTGTGTATGTGTGTATGTGTATATGTGTGTTTGTGTGTGTGTGTGAAAAGGAGGAGGACACATCCAAGAAAAAATGATCTCTCACCACCCAAAGGAAAGTAATCACCACTTCACCGCTTGGGAACTCAGCGGACGAAGTGGGTTCGCTCACATCCTCGCCTTTTAACTGGTACCGGGTGATTAACCGGCATTTGTGCGCAAGAGAGACCCAAACACAGTAACTTGGAGTTTGGACTTTGATACACCGCAGCGCACAATAACAATAAGATCGGTGTAGTAAATATAAGTAGTAGTAGTAAATATAAATAAGTAGTAAATATATCAAACACAACAAATGACTTTCTTTATGTATTCTTTTACTCCGCCCAGACTTCAGTTCCTTAGGAGCCCGACCCTGAGGCCTTGAAGATCCAGGGCCGGTCTTTAGATGTGACGAGGGTCCTTGTTGACTTTTGCTTATTACTGGTAACATTGCGGAGGTTGTTGTGATGAGTTCCAGCAGCTCTCTGCTCAGAGGTCGAAGGTCGAAGGTCGGACTTCTGTCGTTACGTTTCAGTTCAGATTGACATCCTCAGCATTTCAGCGGATGGAGACATCTTGATGCTCTTATCCCCGTTCTACGGTCTCCGGTGTTCCGTCACACCTGTAGCTGGATGAAATGAGTCTGGATAAAGACGAGTGATCCAGTCATCCGTTCTTGTTCTGATTGATGAGTGAAGTCATTTATCGGACAGTTTTTAGGGACTGATATTGTGCATCGTCAGCACTTCATTGACCAACATGGATTCCGACCCAGAACGATCCACAATCTTGCTGGAGTGGTCCACTCTACACATGTGACCTAACGACCCTCCGTGTATTACCCACCTCAACGAGGTTTAACCATTTAATGTCCCGCTCAACATTTTGGTTGAGCACATTTTGAGCCAAGAGGAAGAGAATAAGAAGATTTTTAATTGTGACTTAAACTGTTTTTATTATGACCCAGTG
Source organism: Lophius piscatorius (assembly GCA_009660295.1). Taxonomy (NCBI): domain Eukaryota; kingdom Metazoa; phylum Chordata; class Actinopteri; order Lophiiformes; family Lophiidae; genus Lophius; species Lophius piscatorius. Next base: position 41,699 of record VRLP01003195.1, read on the forward strand.
TTAGCACGTAAATGCTTAAGGTTAAGGGGCCGAGGATAGAGCCATGGGGGGACACCACGGGTCAAAGGGAACGAGGAGGAGGCATCAACCAGTCCTATTGTGATATTTGTTGGGTTTTTGGTTTTCTAAAAACACAAATGGGTTTTTCTAAAAACAGGTTTTACCAAAAAAGATGGAGCTAATCTCATTAAAATGGATTATTTTCCATGAAACGCAAAACGTCATCATGAAATCGAGTCTGATTTTTTTTGACCGTTTAAGAACATGCTCAACCAAATGATTTGTTATTTTACGGCACATTCAGAGTGTCTGAGATACTGCATTGATAAACGCCTCAGGCGGCAACCATCATTGGAAAATTGGAAAGCTTTACGCCGAGGTTTCTTTGCGGAGTGAGTGTCACGAAGGTCATCCCAAACTTTTTACTTCTAATTGGTTGTGATGCCTTTACAGGACCTTCTGTTCTGCCCCGAATCCATGTCAGTCCATCGAGGCAGGAGGTCTGTCCGCAATTAAACGAGCAATTTTACGAATGCCGGACGAGTATTTATGATAAAGGGAAGTTAGTTATATTATAAAAATACGGGTTTTCATGGCAAAAATATCATTTTCTTTAGACAATAACAGTTTCATTATGTTTACAAATGAACTTACACTAAGTAATTTCAAGTTTCAAAGTATATTCTTTTTTTCTTATGGCATTTAAAATATCTATTATACCTTTTTTTTGTTCTTCATAACGCTGGAAATAAATACTAATTAACATTTTTCTTATGTATATAGTGTATCAGTAGAGTTGTAGTGTAATTGTTACCCATTCTGATGAAGTTTATCCAAAATGTACCTTTAATCTTATATATGTAAGAAAAAAAACACAGTTTTCCTTTGAATTATATCAGAATATAATTATTGAGTGGATTTATACATTCAAAGTCAAAGTTTTTCTCTTAGTTAATAGTTTAAAACAAATATTACATTTTTGCTCAAGTGAAAATAAAAGACTTAGAGCTGCAAGTTTGTACAAAATGTAACTTTAATCTCAGTTTTCCATAGAAGAATATCAGAATATCAATATTGAGAGGATTTAACATTGAAAGTCAGGACAGAGAAGTTTTGTATAATAACCCTGAAGCAACACGACTTGTCGCGGCGTCTTTTTCCCACTCAGCAAATTGGAGAGTTTGAAGTTTTGCCTCATGGCGTTGCGTAGTTTACGAAAGCTGCTCACGATGAAATATATGAGGCTGAAGAGATGGTTGTCGATTCCTGTGTCTCAACAATATGGTCGCATCCTCTAATGAGTAAAATATGTATTAATACATTAAAACACAAAGTATAATAGATAGATCTCTTCGAGTCAATTCATATGCACTAAAATCCGACCGACGATTAGGAAGTTATGTCCGATAAACAATGTTTTTTTCGTAGAAAACTCCCCCTGGTTTGTTAAACATGAACTGTTTGAGTAAAACATGATTGATCCAAGATAGAATAGAAGCAAAAGCTCCTCCTAAAGTCGGAACTATAAAACCGACCATTCCCAAAACCGACCCAGTTCTTACTCGCACTAAGGTCTATGTGGGTATAAAATTTAAAAAAAAAGATCTACGAAATATTTTTTGAGTTATGTCCGAAAAAAAGTGCATTTTGTAGTCCCCCTAGTGAATAACATATTAAATATTAGAGTAAAATATGATATTTACAAGATGGGTCTCTCTGAGTCGATTAATATGCACCAAATTTTGACTAAATAAAACTTATATTTTGAAAGTTATATCCTGTGCTTTCATGAAAAAGCTCCCCCTTGCGAGTAAAACGCAAACTTTTCGAGTAAGTATACGATTTATAAAAGATGGATCTCCAGGGCTTGATTCACATCGACCAAATTTGGACTAGATGGGACCAACGGTCGAGAAATTATTAATAAAGCTCCCCCTAGTGCTAGAAATATACAACAGACCATTCCCCAAATCAATCCAGTTCTTCCTTGGATGAAGGTCTATAAGGGTATTAAATCTGAAAACGATCCACGAAAGAGTGTTTGAGTTATTGCGTTAACACGAAGGATCTGCGGACGCGCGGACGAATCTATAATATCCACAACTTTTTGAGGATATAATCATAAACTGACACCAGAGGTCTGGAAACTGGACTCCAGTCCAAGTCTATTATATTCAGTGTGTCCCGCTTGTCTGTCTAAATTCGGCTGGCCTTGATGTGTGAGATCAGCGGAATTGACGTCCAATCAGCTTCTAAGGAGAAACAATGAGCGCCTGCAGCTTGTCAGAGGTGCCGGACATTTCCAAGGTCAGAAGGACCTGAAATGACCACCATTGGGTGTTTGCTGTAATCCCATGGCTTGACCTCGCCGCCATCCTGTTGGCAAAAGGAGGGAGCTGGCCTGAGAAAATGAGTAGACGGATGGAGATTTAAATGCAGGACTGCGTGATTTTGGGAGCGGTCGATTGTACATTTCCGACACACTTTTCAGGCTATAACCGTTTGTCTGATTTAGTCCAAATTTGGTGCAAATGAATAAAATCTTTCTTATATACATTGTGATTTAATCTAATCGTTCATATGTTCTTAATAGATGAGCTTTTTTTGCTGAAAAACACTGTTTTCTGGAGATAAATCAAAAAAAATATCATTATCACTATCAGATTTTAGACTTTTGTGTGAGGAAATACTGGATTGATTTTGGAAAAGGTCAGTTTTAAAGTTCCGACACCAGGGGAGTTTTACCTCTGAACGTTTTCGGGCCATAATTTCTCAACCATTGGTTCCGTTTAATCCAAATTTGATGCATATCAATCAACTGAAGGGGGAGCTATTTATGAAACACTGTTTTTTGAAAAGAACTTCCCGACCTTTGGGTCAATATAGTCCAAATTGTATGACACGTATTGAAAAAACTCAAATATATGCTCAAAAATACTATACATAATATTTCAAAATGAAACTCTGCACCCATACCTAACCCCACGACACAGCATGTGCGTCAGTTCTCTGTAAGCTTCAGGACGTGTCAGCATTTTTGATTTGGATGTTTAATTTTCTCTTTACTATTAAATTATTTTATCATTTTTTGTTTGTTTTTGCAACTTCTCCTTTTCTCCCCTTTTAAAGTGTTGTGAATTTACCCTATGGGTCTTTTTAAGTTCTATTTTATTGCTGTTGTACTATTATTATTATTATAATGGAAGTTTTTATTAGTTCATTTGATTAGTCAAAAAGCTTCATAAAGTTTCGCTCATTAAATGCAGTCGACAAGAAAAACCTCGGTGATTTATTAAAGACGAAGATGAAGTGGAAGAGCCGCAGAGAAATATCTGCACCGGAGGATGAGGGAGAGAGGTGGAGGAGGAGGAGGAGGAGGAGGAGGAGGGAAGTAGGAAAGCATTGATTTGGCAAAAACTAGCGAGCGATAGAAACGAATGAGATGTGTGGAAATGTGACTGGAAGGAAGAACAGAGTCGAAGTAACTCTAAAAGCACTCAGAGTGCAAACCTTCTCAGAACCCAACAGTGCCCAAGGTTACGGAAAAACTCATCCAGATTTTTCCACTAATGTCTTAGTTATTGTCAGTTTCTAAATATAAAAACAACTCCAACAAAATCCCAGAGTATCACTCAGATACTGTGTAGTCTCCTGCGCCTTCCACTTCAGCGCCTCTGTTCAGCCCACTTAGCCCCCGGCCCCACCCCCAAAGAAACATCAAACGAATCAAAGGAACTCTTGAAACTGAGCCCCCGGCTCCACCCCCAAAGAAACATCAAAGGAATCCAAGAAACAAAGGCAAAAACAGCCACGTTGTGACGTCACCACCCTAAACGTTACATGTAACACATGTCAACCAAAATGTAATCACGCCAGTGGATGTCGTATTCTGCTCACAAACATACAATCAAACAAACATACAAACAAACAAACTGACAGACAAACAAAGAGACAAACGCAGGAGTGGAAACAGAAACCAACTCACATTCAATGATAAATCAAAAACATTCATACACAGTGAGAGTGAAATCAGCTCTCTGGATTTGACCCATCCCTGAGGAGCAGTGGGCGGAGCCTGTGAAGCACCATGAGAGTAAATTAGGGTGGAGGGTCTCGCTCAAGGACACTACAGCATGTGGACTGAATGGGCGGCTTTGGATTTGGAAGTATTCATATCGGAAAATTATATTTCATTAGCAAGAAATGGAATTAAGCCGACACCTGCAATCTTTTTATTATTATTTCACACCAGAAGTCTTTTCTGCGCCAGAGTTCTGCAGCAGAAAAGACCAGAAGGATTGTGACTGAAGGAAAAGTTCAGCTCCACAGGAAATGCAGTCCAATTTTCTACACCTGACTCGGCGCTGCAGTGGTATTCCCCCTGGGAGACGTCAGGAGCTCACCGGGAGCATAAATCCTTCTGCGCCGGTTGGAACTGAGGGAGCAGACATTCAAAGAGGCTCCGCCTTCAAACAGAGAGGTGTCTGCTGGCGGCCGTTGGAGATCATCAGGGGATGTAATGGGCCGGAGTCGTGGCTGCTGGGAAGTTCTGAGAGGGAGTTCACAGGAATGAAGGCGAGGTGCCGTTTGTAAAAATAAAATATGTTAATTTTAAAGGCAGCATTTGTGCAACATTTAGCTCCAAATGTTAAATCTAAACTCAATGTTGTATCTTAATGTAAATCTAAATCTCAATATTGGAACTAAATGTAAATGTTATATTTATAACCAAAATCTCGATCTATATCGATATCTTATATCTAAATCTCAATTTAAATCTCAATATTTGACCTAAATCTAAATTGTATCAAAATCTCAATATTTGACCAAATCTAAATGTTGTATCTAAATCTCAATCTAAATGTAAATATTGGAACTAAATCTAAATTTATATCTAAATCTAAATCTCGCTCTGAATCTCAAGGTTGTAGCTAAATCTCAATCTAAATCTCCATATTGGACCTAAATCTAAATGTTATATTTATAACCGAAATCTTGATCTAAATCTAAATGTTGTATCTAAATCTCGGTCTATATTTAAATCTTGTATCTAAATCTCAATCTTAATCTAAATATTGGACATAAATGTAAATTTTATATGTAAATCTGAATCTGGATCTGAATCTCAATGTTGTATCTAAATCTTGATCTATATCTAAATCTTGAATCTAAATCTAAATATTGGACCTGAATTTAAATGTTGTATCTAAATCTAAATTTCTATCCAAATCTAAATCTTGTATCTAAATCTAGATGTTAATAATAATAATAATACATTTAATTTATAATGCACTTTACATTTAGATCAAATCTCAAAGTGCTAAAATGTTGCACTTTGTAATAGATTGCCTTGGGTCTAATCATAGTCATTAAATTTGGATTAAATCGGCCAAACGGTTAAGAAGTTATGTCTGGGAAACAGTGTTATTCATAAAAAAAAACTCCCCCTAGTGAGTAAAATATTAACTACTAGAGTAAAATATGTACATATTTACAAGATAGAGTCGAATCATATTCACCAAATTTGGACTAAATCAGATCATCAGTTGAAAAATAATAGGCCGGAGACTTTTGAAGCTAAAGCTCCCCCAAGGGTCAGACCTATACAACCGACCTTTCCCAAGATCACTCCAGTTCTTCCTCGCATTAAGGTCTATGTAGGTAGGAAACTATCAAGTCATCTGCAAAAAGTTTGAACTTAATGGGACCAACGGTTGAGAAATTTCTATCGATTTTTCCCCAAATCACTCCAGTTCTTCCTCACACTAAGATCTATGTGGGTATAAAATCTGAAAATGATCCACGCATTAGTTTTTGAGTTATCGCGTAAACACGAAGGATCTGCACAGACCCGGCAATGACGAGTCCTGACTTTTCTGGGGAATCTAAATATAAGCTGTGATAAAAATCTCCTTCAGTTTATTCATATTCACTTCATTTGGACTAAATATGCGATTTGTCGTGGATCTCACGATCTCAGGATTTAAAATAACGCAACAGCAGCAGTGCGGTGCAACACGCTGCACATGATTTTCATCAGCATAAACAGAAAATGTGTCATTTCAGAGCAGAGTCTTCTTCATTCTGCATGATTGCTGCAGATATGGAATGAAGGACACAACTCAAAAACTAGAGTTCTAACTTGTACATATATTTTACTCTAGTAGTTCATATTTAACACCCTAGGGGGAGCTCTTGACATTAAAAAAAAAAATACCGTTTTTCTGTACATAACTCAAAAACCATGTCATGGATTATAATTAACTTTAATACCCAAATAAACATTAGTGTGAGGAAGAAATGGTTTGATTTTTGGAAAGGTCGGTTGTGTATTTCCAACACTAAGGGGCGCTGCATCTCCAGAATCATTCAGGCCATCATTTCTCAACAGTTGGTCCGATTCAGTCCAAATGTGGTGCATTTGAATGGACTCCAGGAGATCTATCTGGTATTTATCATAATCTAGTCCAATAGTTCAAACTTTACTCACTAGGGGGAGCTATGGTACGAAAAACACTCTTTTTGAACATTACTTCACATTTCATTTGAGGAACTCAATCGGCGAAATTGCTTGTACAACGCAGGGGATTGAGGGCTCTTTCAAGACGGCGTAGGCCTAGTTTGCGACAGGAAACTGCTGTCAGAGTTTTCTGAGGCAGAATTTTGTTTTCCTTTCGAACCGGTCTGCGTTTCTTATGGGCCTTTAAGATAGCGAGTAGTTTTTTTTCTGCACCGTAATTGTAGCTCACCTGAGTGCAGATTAATTCACAGCCAGCTCTCCAACATTAACTTGGACGCTGGGCGTGGAAATGACAACTGCATTAGTCAGACACTGGCGGTGGCAGCGGCACTGCATTATGCACCACTTTGCGCAAGATAGAACCCCCGAGGGGTCATAAGGAGTGTCGGAGAAGAAGGCGGCACCCGCTGAAGGCGGCGTTCTTCCGACGCGGGCGATGATAGAACACTCCAGACGCATTAATCTGCTGCTAACAGCCTTCACTCTCCTCGTTTCGGACCTGCTTCCACCAGATTCGGAACCTGGCTGCAGGGTTTAGAACCCATTCTCACTCACAGAAAAGAAGAGTTGACGGCATCATCCCAGAGGTTTTAGATGGCGCTGAGGTCAGAGGCAGGAAAGTCAAGCAGTTATGTGGCTGTCTGCATGCGTAGGTCATGCAAAACAAGAAGAGGAATAGTTCTCATGTTCTCGCAGCTGGATGGATGTTTTAGGGTGTGTTGCTGCCTCCATGTGGGCAGAAGAAGAACTGCAGCATCTTTTTTTTCTTTTTCTTTTTTGCAGACTGCATCATCTATGCTTCCCCATTCCATCATAATTATAACAAAAATAATACGAGCTGATCTTAACTCTGATTTATTCTAGTACTAACAGAAACAGAAGATGAATATATGGATGAGGAGATAATGGAATACATCAACTACTACTGAAATACATGGTCGGTGACTGGTTCTGATGCTGTGGACCTGCTCAAGGAGGAATTTGTTGGGTCCTGTAGATAATTATATAAAGAGTCTGGTCTAGACCTGCTCTTTCTGGAAAGCACCTTGAGACAACTGTTGTTGTGAATTGGCGCTATTTAAATAAAGATTGATTGATTGATGAACGAGACATCTCAAATACATGTAGAATGTTTGTAAAAATGTAAGATTAGCTTTGTTCATGGCTTTTTTTCATTTTTTCAAACGATAACTAATGAGTCATCAATTTAAAGTTTTACAATATGAGTCAACGACCTACGTTTTGTGAATTTACACACATTTTGCCGTTTTGTTTGTTGCCACCGTCAAGGATGCAGATAATGTTTTAATGCTCGTAAATTGTATTTTTGTTTTTTTGGTTGTCAGTTTGTTTGTTTCTGAGCAGGATTACGGAATAACTAAAGGACGGATTTGCACGAAATTCAACCCAGAGATAGGTAGCTGTGGGCTCAGTGGGCTGAACTGAGATGCTGAAGTGGAAGACGCAAGAGACGAGTAGGTACAGACCTATTTGAGAGATGCTCAGATTGTTTGTTAGAGTTGTCAGTACATTTAGAGGCTGGCAGTCACTCAGACATTAATGACATGTGGAAGAATAATTCTTAAACCTAGCGAACCGGTGTGCCTTGTTCCTTTGATGTTTTGTACTGGAGAGGAAAGGGAAATGATGCAACAATGTCTGTTTAAGATAAGTCGAGGAGTGTGGAGCAGAGAACAAAACATCGTGCTGAACACATGAAGAGAAACAGAGGAAGAAACAAGTTGTTTTTTATGCCTTTTTCTAGTTAATATTATGTAAAGCGGAGTCACAAAGTTTGAGTTTGGCGTCTAGAATCTCTCCTCCTCACCGACCTCGAGGTAGGAACAGGTGTGCCTGATAGCTAATGAGGATGATGAGGAGAATTCCTTCTCACACCACTCTATCATCATCCTCACCTTTCCCACCTGCTCAGTCTCAGTTACCTGCTTCACGGTCAGGGGCATCAAGCCACACTCATTCAGGGAGCCTCGCCATCCAATCACCTGTGTCTCACCTGCATGCTGAACCCATCAGCTGCCTTTCTAGTTCTCATCTAGTTCTTTCATGCTGCTGGTCCCATCTTCTTCAGCTCGGCCTGGCCCTCGCAGATCCATCGACCTCATCGTTCATCAACCTCAGCAGGCATCAGCCACCACCACCATCAGTATCGAGCATCACAATCTTCCAGAAGAGTCTTGTGCGCCCAAGACTTTTTGTCAGACTAATTACCAGACCTCATCTGCGATCACAGATCATCTTCTCTTCATCCCTGTCCTCTCTGATTGGAATAAATGCTGAGACGTGTAATTTAGTATTTTCTTCCCAGCGCAAGTCCGCTTTTATTTCTCCGTGTACATAAAGGTACATGGAAATACGCAATATCTGAAGCAGTCCTTGAAGGACTTGGCGAGGGATACGAAGAACTCCACAACCACGTTCTTCTTCGGTGGTGTCACCAGATGCCACACTAGAGTCTTTATTATGTAGTCGGTGAACCACGCCTCCCGCTGCAGCAGGTTAATGCGGAGCAGCCCCACCTTGTTGAAGTCCTCGCACAAGTCCTCATGCACCGCTTTGACTATCTTCCTGATATGGCGGCCGCCCGTCTTGACGGCAATGTCAGAGTCTGCGATTTCAGCGTGGAGCATCTTGTTCAGAGTCCGGATGGTGTCTTTGATGGTTCCTTTGGGCACGTGGGTCCACAGGTTTTTGAGAATCTCCTTCACCAGCTCCATCACTAGAAGGTCGCATATTCTGTACCTCTCGTCGCCCTCAAATGACGTGGCCCACAAACTTGTAGCTTCGTCGCTGACGGTGGTTTCCGAAATGAGTGAAGCTGCTGATTCTGTTAAAACCGGCGTCAAAGGGTCCCTTTGCTTATCCGACCGACCCTCTTCTAGCGGCAGCAGATTTACCACCGCTTGGTTGATCTTGTTCAGAGCATCACTCACGGGGTCCCTCTTTTTCTGATGCAGCTGCGCCTGCTGGTTAAGCCAGATGCCCATCATCTTCATGAACGAGTCTACCTCCGTCTTGATATCGGACCGACAGGGTTGGGTTTTCTTATTGGGATTTAGGTGGTGGAAAACCATATCGCCCAGCCACTTGGTGGAAATATCGTGCTTGCCATTGGTTATGTCTTTGGCAATTTTGTTGTAGAGGCACCCTTCATCCGTGGCCCTTCCTGTCTCCTGATCTTCCTCCGGAGGGATCATGTCCTCCAGCAGCCACTCCATACCGTCCAGCAGATTTGACATCGCTCCTTCCGTCGGCGCGTAGCAGTTAAATCTCCTCCTCAGTCTTGCCACAAATGTAACGATGGACACTTTGGCAAACGTGTGGACAAAGAAGGCCTTGATTTTCCTCGCCACCCTTTTCCACAACGACGTCTTGGCCTTTAGCTCAAACTCCGTCTGAGGTGTGGCGTCTTTCTCCACCTGAAGTTCCTCCATGATGACGTGGACAATCTCGGACGATGTCTTGTCTGCGTCCTGGGAGACGCTGGACACAACCTGCTTGAGTTCCTCTTCTGAAATGGAACTGTTGTCACAGCTATCGTTGAGCAGGTCATCCAGGATGCTCCTGATGCATTTGGTGATTACAGAGACTTCACTTCCTCCAAAGGAAACCCTTCCCAGAGGAGTCACGGGGGTTAGCAGCCTCTGGTCACCGGCAGCAGGATGCATCTCCGTCAACATACCATAGGGTTCCTGATCAGTGGAAATGGTGGCTTTTTATGGAAGTCTGTCGGGTTCAGATCGCAGATCAAAGACAGTGTCCCTTAATGACATCATCACTGTCCAAAAATGGCAAAGCAAAAAAGACAAGAAGAGGGAAGTCATCAACACTCCAGTTGCGGCCTTTAGTAACCAAAACTCGGCAAAGCAGGGTTCTGTTCCAAACATACATAGAACCAGGCCAACTCTTCCGTAGTTTGCTGACAGCGATATCTGAAATATGTCACAGGGATGTTTCTGATGTCTTTTGTAACATGTGGCTTTGATGTCCTTGTGAAAAATAAATGTGAAAATAGATTTTGTGTGTGATGTCTTTGTAACATGCAACTTTGATGTCTTTGTGACCGGCAACTTTGATGTCCTTGTAACATGCGAAAGGCTGCATCCGCAGCAGCGTCCACCGCCAGAGATCCTTTGTGTTTATTCAAAAACTATTAGATGGAACCTTTTCAAATGTTACACATTAAATAGCTCCTAGTACGTGGAAGAACTGGATTGATCTTGGGAAAAGTCAGTTGGATGTCTCCAAGACTAGGGGGAGCTTTATCTCCAAATTCTTCAACCCTAATTTACAACCGATTTAGTCCACATTTGGTGCGGATGAATCGACTCGAGGAGATCTATCCTGTACGTATCATGTTTTACGTTAACAGTTCGTATTTTACTTATATACTTGAAAAACTATTTCAAGTATCATTTTCAAACGTGAGCTCTCCATACACTTTTGTGCAAGGAAGAACAGGATTGATTTTAGGTAAAGGTCGGCTGTAAATCTCCGACACTAGGGGTACTTTTACCTCCAAACGTATTCAAGCTATAATACGTTATATAATACGATCATCATATTTGACCCATATTTTTATGTCATTTTTTTCATTAGAAATATTGTGGAAATAAAAACATTTATTTTGAGGGGTTCAGTCAGCGGGATTGCCTGGAATACACAGGGGGTTGGGGACTTCTTCGGACATACACCCTTACTGTCGGGGACGACAGCGTATGTCTGGAGCACTGTAACTTATTACTTACATACTTACTTACATACATACATACATACATACATCTTGTAAGTAGACTAACAGAATACTTTTAAGTGTACTATTGTAATACAGCTTAGGACTAAATTGGCCAACTTTAGAAATTATACTATACTACTATATACACTATAACTTCCGACTTTCTCTCTGCTTCTCCCTCAAGACTCGGAGCAAACATCACATCTGTGATTCTCTTTCTCGGCACGAAACCAGACTGCTGCTCACAGATGGTCGTAAATGAGGAGGAGGTGGAGGCGCTTTGATCTTCGGTTCAATGTTTTCACAACTAGATGGTTAATCATTTTAAACTCATGAACTTGTTTGAGTGTGAAGTCGTTATTATTCTTTAACTCTGTGTAACACTGACCGACCGGTTGTATCACAAACATATATAAAGACATTAAATCGGATTTATGTCGGAAACAAACATTTGTTTATTAATAAAAATACATACATCTGATTGGGGAACAATATGTACACATCAGCAATATAATCAAAAATGAATGAAACAGGGAAACGTATAAAACGACCAGAAGATACTATTAAGTGTATATAAAATATACAATAAAAGAAACCGTCTCCACTTGTCTTTTTTTTTTAATCTTTAAGTGACTCAAAGCAAAAAAAAAAAAACACAAACACCCTGAATTAGAACTTTTTACCTCTACGTAAAACCTGGGCCGATCTCCATCAACTAATTTAAAAACATCAGAGAACATTTAAAACAGGAAACAGGCGTTTGAACAGGAAAGCGGCGGGGACAGACAGGAGTGGCGTCCATTTTTTTTTTCAGAGGTTGTCCACGCCACGGATCCTCCTGGCCAGCTGAATGTCACGAGGGAACAGGGTGACCCTCTTGGCGTGGATGGCGCACAGGTTGGCATCTGAGAACAACAAGACGAGGAACGCCTCGGCGGCCTGCCAGAGGGAAAAGAACGGATGGAATGAGAACAAGACGGTGTTCGTTTCCCAAAATGTTTTCCGGGAATTCTGACTAAAAGCTCAGGGGTCCCCCCCCAAAAAGTCTTCATTCAGTCTTTTTCTGAGAATCAAGTCAAAGCGCTTATTATAATCTATCATCTATTTTATTATCATATCTGTATGTGTGTATAGTTATATACAGGCCGAAACATACTGTACACTGTAAAAAAAAAAAAGAGGAAAAAGACAATTGTTGGTGATTTCAAAACATATAATAAGTATTTTTGGATTTAAATGAAAATATTAAACTCCACAATTTTTCTTTTTAAACTGCATGATTAGACACCAAAACCCTAAAATAAATAAACTCCAGCTTTGGAATTTCTTCAAATTATTTTCAAAAGTAAGTACTTCAACTTAAATTTTTAAGACTCAATCATACTTAATTTAATTGTGTTTTACCTATGAACAAATAATTGTTTTTACTATATATATATATATATATATATATATATATATGTGAAAAACAAATATATATATATATATATATCTGAATTTTGTCATTTTTCCCCGTTTTTACCGGCGACCACCAGCGGGTGGCAGTAATGCAACAACAGGCAGTTTGGAACCTTTCATAACTCTACATGCATTAAATAAAAGCTCTACCTCAACCAATTTACCCCCCAGGACCTCGTATATAAATGTTTTAGAGTTCCTCTCTGATGCTATCAGACGAGGAACTCTAAAATAACCCTGAGTTCAGTAATCAGACCTCGGGTCGACCCTAATCACTCACCTCCTGCAGCGCCAGAAGAGCGTAGACCTGCCACCTGAGGGCTTCTCGGGAAAAACTCTGGCACACCTCGCGAACCTGGACCAAGAGGAGGAGCAAAGGCCGTTTTATGAACCGACGCTGCACTTAAACCAACACACAGCTTTCTCAGACTTTCAAGTCCACCTTGATGAGGGATCATGGGAATTTATCCCGCCTGAAAAACCGAAATAAACCACCTTTAAACTTACGGTCAGATTGTTGGTTTGTGGTTTTGGGAGAGGATAAGACCTCCTGAACTTTCGTTTCTGAACAAACTTGAAAGATTAGAGAACTACCCCCAGACAACTCCCACCCACCACAGAACCCTGGATCCGGACCCTCTGAAACAGAGACATTTAAGAAAATAACTGTTTGTAAGTGAAGACCGAGTCTGTTAGACGGATTATTTTTGTCCGTGAACCCGGGCGGTGGAAGGTTCTAACCACACCATGTCCACGTTTATCAGAACCCAGGCCCGAGCAGAGAGGGAGCGAGGAGGCCTCCAGCGTGAAGACACCATTTTTTTTTTTCTGCAGCAAGCCCAGCCAATATTGCCCGTCTTTTGTCGAATGTCGGATCCATTGAGCATCCAACTTCCAAGAACCAAAAGTCTCGCCGAGAGGTTTGGAGGATGAGGATGAGACTTTGCGACGTCGATAATGACCAATTCGTGAGAAGAACCTGAGGCGGACCAGCCCATGTTGCTGAAAAAGTACGAGCTGGTTCTGATAGAAAGGTGTCTGAGCACACAGTGACATGACAGCGTATGAGTTTGCCGACCTGAAGAGCGGTCAGAGTGACCTCCGCTGACCTGATCAGATCTGGACTACAGAGCCATGAAGGAATGTGGCCCGGTCCGATGAATCACGTCATCTTTTACATCAGGAATGGTTTGAGGAACACGACAACCAGCTCCAGGTGTTGACCCGACCTTCAGATTCTCCAGATTGCAATCCAGTCTGTCCTCCGCGGAACGTACTGGGCTAACAAGTCCGACACATGGAGGTCCAACCTCATAACTTCCAGAACTTGTTGCAAACGTCTTGGTGCCAGATACCACGGCACACCATCGGAGGTCTGCTGGAGTCCAGGCCTCGATGGGGAGCGTAGACAATGTTAGACATAATGTTATGGCTGATCCGTGGATTTTATTTAGGAATGTTTACTCCAAACAGAACTTCTGAAGGCGGACCTGCTTCACCTTCATCCCGCCCCTACATCCTGTACAAACGCAGTGAGGTTGTACATGCGTGTGAGTGAGTGTGTGCGTGCAAATATGTATGTGTGTGGGTGTGTGAGCGGGTTTGTTAGTGTGTGCTTGTGAATGAGTATGTGTATGTGTGTGTGTGGGTCTGTGTCTGGTGTGTGAGTATGTGTGTGGGTCTGTACCTGGTGTGAGTGACGTTGTGTGTTAGTGTGTCTGTGTGTGCTTATGTCTGGTTTGTGCGTGTGATTGAGTGTGTGTGTGTGTGTGGGTCTGTGTCTGGTGTGTGAGTATGGGTGAGTGTGTCTGGTGTGTGTGTGTGTGTGTGTGTGGGTCTGTACCTGGTGCGTGAGTGACGGCGTGTGTTCGTGCGTGTGAGTATGTCTGTGTGTGCGTATGTCTGGTCGGTGCGCGTAAGTGAGTGTGTGTGTGTGTGGGTCTGTGTCTGGTGTGTGAGTATGAGTGAGTGTATCTGGTGTGTGTGTGTGTGTGTCTTGTGTGTGTGTGTGTCTGGTTGGTACGTGTGAGTGAGTGTGTGTGTCAGGTGTGTGGGTCTGTGCCTGGTGTGTGAGTGTGAGTGACGGTGTGTGAAAAAGATAAGAGCAGGATAAAGAGGAAATAAGAAATAATCTGTGACAGATTTGTTCTATTTTTGTTTAAAATGTGTCACTAACTTCATCTGTGACTCTTTACTCAGTGAAAGAAGAACGTTTAGACATCATATAATATAAGGAACGTCGTCTTTCAGTTCGGTAAAGTAACAAATGGAGAGAAATGTCCTGGAGCTCAGCTCCCTTTTCTGCTGATCCGAAAAAAACAATCCGATCCGTCGCTGAAAAGCTGCGATCCTTTGGGCCCGTAGCTTTTATGTTCTTCCGGGTCAGAAGTGAATTTTGTCTCGCCACTCTCCCGTGATGCAGTTTTTGGGGTTTGTAGGTTCTCTATTATCTTCTCCATGTGTAGATAATGTGTCCCACTGTTGATCTGTGGAGTACCAGAACCTCAGAAACCGCTTTGGATCCCTCCCCCAGACTGATGCATTTCAAATCAGCTCCTTCTTCATCAATCCTGAAACTTCTTTTGAATCGGGCATAGTGTGCTCCTGGTGACACCTGTGAGCCAACCGGGACTGGTGTGGATCAGGTCCGGCTGGGTCCAATCCAGCTGGAACCATGGATTTAGTTTCGGAGGGGGGGAAATTATTTCTCACACGGGCCAAATTGGTATCAGAGAAGTCTGAGACACGAATAAAGAGAGAGACTGACGCTGCCGCTGCATCACCTGTGAAGGAGATTCAGTCCAACAGGTACAACAAACACATTGTCCTGATTGACGGACTCACCAGGCGGGAGAAAGGTCCCTTCCTGAGCAGAAGATCCGTGCTCTTCTGGTACTTGCGGATCTCCATTAAAGCCCTGGTTCCTGGTCGAAACCTCCTCTTCTTTGGAGAAGGGTTAGTACGATCTGGAAGAAAGTTTTAAAAAGCAGTTGTAACGCTCCGACAGGGTGACACATAGATCCTGATCCTCTTGAGTGTGGACATGATTTGAATAATGATTTTGTCAAATAAAGTGTTTTATATAATGGCAATGAAAAAGTTGTGTCCAATATTTGAATCGCTCTCACTTGAACCCCGACTTCTTCTTGGGCTCACGACTGATGGACCGGCAGTGCTTGGACCTGGCATGGGGGACCGACGTTGAGGGGTTCTACTCTTTCGTCGGGTTGCAGAAGTATCATGACGCATCGTGTCCAGAGGTCAGCTCCAACCACGAGAGGAGAAATACTGTGAGTCAAAGATGGAGAGCACAGGATTACTAACAGAGTTCACGACGTAGAAAAACATTCCATTGCATTATTTAAAAATAATTCATGCATTTTCATATAAGTGCTGCTATTTGAAAAAACAATTGTTTAACAAACGGGGCGTTTTGCCGTTTGCATATCAGGAGACAACTCGCGACGTGACAAAAGATGTCGGACGGCGAGATTGCGTCAACTTTGGATGCATTCCCGTGACATGTTGTCACTGTACTGTTGTACCAGTTAACGAAAAGTTGTGCACGCACATTGACCGTGATCCGCGTTATCTACTAGCAAAACACCATCGCCATTCTTTCAGGCATGAGTGATTACAAAATGTTACGAAACCTTTTCGATCGTTTTGTCACGCGAACAGGGCGTTCCGTTACATCGCAAGGCAAGAACGGCAATATGTAGTCGTCATTTTGTTTTAACCCTGTAATTATTCGTGAAAACGCAAATAGAAGCATCCGAAGTTCAGTCATTAACGCATAGTTGGTTAATTCGTCTTTATAATTCGGATATGGTAGCAAATGAGAAAACTTAACCGACACACTGGCTGTCTGGTAACTTTCAGGCACTGTTTTGTGTCTACAGCATCATATCAACTCACGCATCTTCCTTTAAATTCCTCATCTCAATTATCTAATTGTAAACATACCTGTTGAGTTGAAGAAGAATCTCGAAATCTGTGTTTCCTATGATTTTCAAAGCGGAATCCACACTCGGAAGTACACCGATAGGTCCCCACACTCAACAGACTGCAGAAATTCAAACTCAACTCGACACGCGAGCTCAGCCAATCAGCGTAGACCTAGAAGGCGGATCTTACGTTTTGGAAGCGCTTGAGAAAATGATCTAGACTCGCTGCATGGGCGGGAACATTGGGGCTCATAGAGGATCGGCTAGCGTTTATGTGTAACAGCGACACATCTGTATAACGAATGAAACGTACCACCTAGCTGTTGAATCGCACGTTAGATTTTTTTTCACATTACGTAGGACGCGTATTGTTTTAAATGTTTTCCTCTATGAAGTTATTAATATTATCCAACATTATTATTTATTTACAAAAAGGGCACGACAGTATATTTATTTTGTCATTTTTTGATATATATAACATGATTTCTCTGTATCATTTTTTTGATGTCTTGTAAATTGATATCATCTTTCTTCTTCTTCCTGGGGCTGTAAACCTTAGGCGTCGCTACAACAGATCATCTGCTTCCATCCGGCTCTGGTCTCTGCATTTTCCTCTGTCACACCAACCAACTCCATGTCCTCTCTCACCACATCCAGAAACCTCCTTTTTGGTCTTCCCCCTTTTTCTCCATCTCCAGCATCTTTCTACCAATAGATCAACAATCCCTCCTTTTCTCACGTTACCAACCATCTCATTCTGGACTCTCCTTGTCTCCAATATGTTCCTGATACATAATCTCTGTCCAGGTGAGCGTTGTCCTATAGGAACAGCTAAGATAATAGTGTGCAGAACCCTTTACACTCCAAGGCCTCTGGAAGAAGACCCAAACTCCGACACAGTAGGTTGTTAAATCCGATTGCGACTTACATTTGCTCATAATAATAATAACGTGGATAAACTCCTGACCAAACAACTCAGTCCAGCAGTTTGGCTCTTCATCCCTATCTCACCTCTTAGCCAGTTGGAGTCTCATTTGCTGTGAGCCATGGCACAAAGCACACTTCCCGTCAATATCCAGCCTTTATTGGAGACAAAGGACAACGAGAAAAAAGTCAAATTCTCCCTGAGGAAATGAAAGGCGATGTGAACTTCTCCATTAATCACTGCTTGGTCACCATTCTCAGTCAGGGACATCCATCAACAACTCTTTTTCTCGTATGGGAGGAAAGTACGGAGATATATTATGTTATTTATGGAGGGATGAAAGTAAAGCATGAATGAGAGTTGTTAACGTGTGTGGCAATACAGGCAGAAAGAGGAGGAGGGAGATTTGTTATATCCAATCATTGTGTGAGAAAATTTGATCTCAGTCAGCGAATATTACTTCTTCAAGTCCACCTAATATTTTATTAGTCAAACTATTAGAAAACTGAGATGCCAGTCAGTTATTCTGGGATCCCTCATTCAAAATCATATAAATGTTTTGAAAATGTAGCACTTAATGATCGATATCTGTATGTACCTATAAAAACAATAAAGTTTTGTGTTTTAATCCTTCAAATTAAACAGTAACGCACGGTTTATCGTATGTATAAATAGGTAATAAGATAATTGGCTGCTTTTTTTTCTTCGTTTTCCCACCTTATCTTCTTTTTCTCGCTTTAAAACCTTAAAGTTAAAAAACAAATGTGTCCATCAACTTCACAACACAGTTGTTAATAATAATGCCTCCAGGTCCACGACTTTTCCTCCCTGTAATAACCTGGAAGAGTTTGATGACTTTGCCCTTATCTATATGGAAAC
Source organism: Lophius piscatorius (assembly GCA_009660295.1). Lineage (NCBI taxonomy): Eukaryota > Metazoa > Chordata > Actinopteri > Lophiiformes > Lophiidae > Lophius > Lophius piscatorius. Next base: position 60,181 of record VRLP01003195.1, read on the forward strand.
TTCTCTGGCCAGGCATTACATTTAAAAAAAAAAAGAAAAAGATATAGCATCACTAAAATTATGAACATTAAAACAGTTGTAAAAAGTGTTCTGATTGTTAAAGAACTCTGGATTATCTCTTTTGCTGCATCATCAGTTTGATGATCGGTACCCTGACCCAGTCCGTTTTTGTTTTGGCATTTCGTTTTTTGTTTCAGAAAGGAATATTGAAAAAAAAACCAAAAAGGCACCTCTTTAGATACAAGAATCAAAATCTGAAAAATACAGCGTTTTTCCTTTCCTTCAAAATCAATAAGGGGGGAGAGAAAAAATAAAAAAATAGATAATGATTAATTTTCATTTTCTTTGAATATGAGAAAATAAAATCACCAGCAGACAGAAACGAGCAACTATTTTTTCGTTATCTGAAACCGGAAGTGGCCGTTCACAAGGGAATGTGAGAGCGGTGCTGTCAATCATCAAGCAAAAGCAACTGCTTATCTCAAAGCATTATGATTCTTAATAATAATAATAATGATGATAATAAATTGGACTTATATATTATCATATTGGCATTAATAGAAATAGAAAATCAAAAGTAGCAATATTATGATTGTATCTCAAAACGAAATCTCAAATTATTAATCAATTATTAATGTTTTTCGATTTTTGAAAATGTAACGAAAAACCTAAACATTTAAGGACCGGGTCAGGGTCAGTCTTCACAAAAAAGTAATTAATGCAGACAAAGTTTCCGTTAGTTCATCCAAATTGACGCAGACGTTTTTAAACAAGTCCCAGTCTGTGCAGCTGTCCTGAAGCCGACCAGCCCGGAACTAATATTTGCTCCGGCTTATTTTCCTTCAGGACTGGTTTCAAGGGCGGAACAAAATAAATGACGTAGCGGTCCAGATGACGGTCCAACGTCATCTGAAATGTAAAAAGGAAGCTTACCGAACAGAAAGTCAATTTCTGATCGCTGAGAGAGAAGAAAACGTCCCGCAGACGGTAGGTCGTTATCCATATTGTATTTCTAAAAGCTGAACATTAGGCCAGTTGTGTGTTAGTGAAACTGGGGTATGAAAAGAGCACAAACAACCGGCAAACTGTTGACCGAAGTGTGTGTGAAGAAGTATGGTATGAGAGTTCGAGGCAGGACTGAAGTAACTCACATAATCGTCGTAAAAATAATAATTGAAATGATTGAAACAGTATTTTGTACACCTATTTGAATATTCCATACCAATACCTTTTATGTAATTAATAATCGCAGATCGACAACATGTAATCTCTTGATGTATAAAATTTACAATATAATAATAGGATGACGTATTTTTTTTTTTTTTTTACAATTACACATACAATTAATAATACCTGATCGAATATAGCATACATAAATACGTAACAATATTTTGGGAATACTGATATAATAATCTAATGACAAAACCTTTTGTTGATATAATAATATTATCACCATCATATTACATATACGTAATATCGAATTCTGCTGCTTCCATCTCAGGGACGGAACCCATCCCAGAGGAGCAGTAGACGGGGGTCAGGGTCTTGCTCGAGGAACGGATTAGTAAACTGCAGGGGCTTTCACCAAGTTTTTTGAATATTCCACAATAAGTGAAAATACAGGTAATTCATGAAAAACACAGCGCATGCAGAGTCTAATTTTAATAACGACCTCAAAAACCAGCCTTGTTGATTCCACTGCAATCCTTCAAAGTAAGAGCGCTTAACAAAGTCTGGAGACAGTTTGTTTGGCCCAACAGAACCCACTGGGAAACGTTCATCAGAGAGTTGTTCCAGTTAACTTAGTTAAGAGGAGTGAAGGGGGTTTCTAGCCACTGGACAGGAGGAACCAAACTCTGACATTGTTACTTCCGATTGCGCTCAAATCATCTGTCACATGATGCCATATTTTTATTCTCTCAGACAGCTCAAGATCTCCTCGGGGCTAAATCAGGATGTCTGCCTCTTCTTCTGATGTGGAGCAGGAATCCTACCAGGAACCCCTAAAACAAGGCATTTACACTGTATACCACGGGACCAGCGTTGTCGGTGCACGACTCATCATTAACAACGGTTTTAGGCAGTCGTCCCAAGGCCTTCTGGGGAGGGGTGTGTATTTCAGCCGGGATAAGGGAAAGGCAGCTCACTATCCATTGGACATACTCCATACCGGGCGCGTGGTCCTCGAGGTACGCGTGCAAACCGGCCGCGTCAAGCGCATTGACACGGACTTTCATCCCATGCAAAAGACTTGGCACGAAAATGGCTACAATACAGCCTGGGTGCCCCCAAACTGCAACATGAGAGCTGTGCCCAGTGGCTGTGAGGATATCTGTGTGTTTAATCCCAAACGGGCGGAGGTGGTGGGCATCGCTATAGCCCCTAACATCATGATACAGAGAGATCTTCAGATTCAGTCAGATGCGTCCAGAATGCCTGGGAGAGAGGCCCAAACATCTGGTTGCTCACTAAAACGCATTTATGTGGAATGAGAACGCCGAGCGGAGAAGAGGATTGCGTGAGCCGGAGGCCGACACAAATGAGACTCTGGACTTAAAGGAATTGTTCCCTTCAGCAAAGCCTCAGCATGCACAATCTGTTACGGCTGAAAACCGACCTCCTGTGATTGATGCAACAACGTTCTCCACATTCATTGGCACCAATTTCTAAGATAAGATAAGATAAGACTAGATCAGACATGCCTTTATCAGTCTCACAACTGGGAACGTTCCAGTGTTACAGCAGCAAAGTAAAGTAAGCAGAAATGGAGAAACAAGAGCAAAAGTGACGAGCAGATGCAAATCAGAGGAGGTATAAAAATAGACAAAGTAAGAAAAAAAAAAAAAAATATATATATATATATATATATAATAGGAGACAAAAAATTAATATGAACACTACAGACAAGAAGTATAGAAATATGTATGTGTGTGTGTATATATATCCTGTTTCTCCATATATATACATATGAATACATACATTTATATATGTAAAAACACACACACACATATTTATATGTATATATATATATATATATATATATATGTATGTATGTATGTATGTATGTATGTATGTATGTAGTCAGTGATTCCTGCTGATGACGATCCCATATCTACGAGCAAAAGCTGTTAGAATATGATTCTGTAACCTCTTTCTTTCTGTTTATGGTAAAAGCAGGTGGTTGTGTTTCCGTTTGCTGCTCAATATGTTTTACGTGCTCTTATTTTGACAGACCACAGCGGAAGTACTGTAGGTGGGCACTGCTTTTCCTTTTTCTTTTTTTTTTGGATTGATGAAATTAAAGTACGCTCATTCCTCCGAGCTGTTTCTTAAACCCACTGCATGGCATTTCAATGGAAATTCAAACTTTGTAAGCCCTGGTCAGCCCATAATATGTTCTACGGTTGCTTTGTCTTTCAAGAGACGCTTATGGATTCATAGTAAATCATCTTGTGCGCACACGATCATTTCTTTTTTCTCAAGGGACTTCGGGGGCTTCGTACTGATCCCTGAAACCTCGAGCAGATCCAAGACTCAGGATGGACGGCCTACTGCCAGGACCAGTCGGGTTTGAGAGAGAGAGAGAGAGAGAGAGAGAGAGAGAGAGAGAGAAAAAAAAAGCTCAGTGCATCATGGGAGATCCCCCAGCAGTCTAAACCTATAGCTAAGAGCTAGCTTATGCCAGCCTTAATTATAAACTTTATCATAAAGGAAAGTTTTAAGCCTACTTTTAAATGTAGAGAGGGTCTCTCCCCCCCGAACCATGATTGGAAGATGGTTCCACAGGGGAGAAGACTGATAGCTGAAAGCTCTGGCTCCCATTCTACTTCTGGAGACTCTAGGGACTACAAGTAACCCTGCATGCTGGGAGCGCAGAGGAGCTGCTGCGAAGACTAAAATTTATCCTTTTGGGGATTAATAAAGTTTCTTTCTATCTATTAACTTTAATTTTTCAATAAAAGTAACTGCTATTCCTAATTTGTCCACTGGGGGTCGCAGTGTTTCAGTAAGAGCAGCGGACGTAACGGAACACTGAGACCCACAACTGACCAGCAGATGGCAGCAGAACACCCGTTGCAACTATTGTACTGCCTCTTTTAATGTCAAAATAACCCTCATAAACCAAAATCTATGTTGTCAAAAAGAAGAAAAGTGAGCAAAGAGTGTTGAATTTTCCAAGAAAAAATGGGCCACTTCCTATTTATTCAGAGGTGAACGTATTCTAATAATAAAATATAAAACCAGACGTATTTTTCTGTAAAAATGTCAGGTTGTTCATTATAAGTTTTTGTAAAAGGATAGTTCATTAAATATAAACATCTTGATAATGTACTTGTACTCGTTTTTGCTCTCAAACAAAGGGAAAATTATTGAAAAAGATTTGAAAGAGACCGTTGAAACATACCATAAATAATTCCGGCAAGGCGAATCCATCAGTGGCATTCATCTCCTTGTGATGTCATCACATTAGTCAGCGCTCGTAGAACTTTCCACCGCCATGCTGAAAAGAATTCCTGTGTTGGATTTAGAATTCTGGGATTTAGGTGGATATTCGAGTGAGAACAGTGGAATTGTGTTCAGAGTTCAAGTTGTTCACAAGTGTCCAACTATGGATCATAGTTCCAATTCTTTTGTGTGTATAAAATGGGGGCAACTTTATAATAACATGTCTTGTGTTACATTTAACCAGCAGCAGAGATTTTCTACAACCTCCTGACCTTTGACCACACACAGTTTTTTTTTTTTTTCGTAAACAGAAGTCATCATTGAAAAACGTTTAATTCTCACGCCGTCTGGTACCCTCTTTCCCACCGAGCTGGTTCCAGGGCTAGTTCGGAGCCAGAGCCAGACTGAACACCAGTTCTTCAGGACAATGGAACCGCCGGTCCATCTGACGGACCTTTTCTCCTCAGGACACCAAGAAACCTAAAGTCCTTCGCTTCAGGCAGCGACTCACCCCCAACCTCACACCACCCACTTCAGATTACGGACTTACGAAAGCTAACAGAACTCCATCATACCGATTCTACACTCCCCAAACCGGACACTCTCCTCACCTTGACTGTGCCCAGAGATCCGAGAGCAGACAGACGAGAGCAGAATCCGAGATGAGGGACAACATTCCAACGCTCTCTGAGAACGTGGATACAGACACAACTCTCACTTTGGTCCTACTGGGACCGGATGATTTGTAGCAACGGCCCCTGGTGCCATTAGTCAAGGATTGGTCCGCCGTTCTACGACCACAGTGGATCCGCCTTGTTCTTCCTGAAACTGAGGCCTGACAATCGGTCTGAGCCTCCTTTGAAAGTGTGATTTATTTCTACAAACACTGACAGACAGACAGACACACAGTCTATGAATAGATACAGTCTATAGATAGCTAGACAGACAGAGTCAACAGACATTTAGACAGACAGACAGACAGACAGACAGACAGGAGAAGAGAAGGCTGCAGGAGTCTGGCGCAACAAAACGAAAAATAAACTGGCCTTGGACAGAATCACAGAATGTACCGGCACAGATCATTGGTCACAGGGTCCAGTATCTATGCAATTATCCTCGACTGGGTCCCAGCTGAAACCCAAGCCAGAAGTAAAAGAACATTCCTTAGGTTAAGTGGCAGTTGAGGAGACCAGCGGTTCTTTCAAACGTCGTACTGGACCCACCTGAAGAGCAGCGGATTCTCCAATGGAGCATCCGCTAAATTGGAGAGTCATTTATTCATTGAAACATTGAAATATTTTAATATATTTGGACGGTTAGATGGGCCGAAAAGTCACTTCCTGTCCATGCCCTCTTTATCGCATTCTTCTTCTGGACACTTGTTGACGTTCGGCGCCCAACTCATCGAAGCATCATCGCCACCTTATGAACGGGAGTGTGGATCGTCTGCGTGTGTGAAAGTGTTTTCCGATAAGGTGAGTGGACGCACGTTAAACACCGGGTAGGAAAAGATCGATGTTCCGCCTCACTAAATTCCCTTGTTTTAGATCATAGAAAACTTAAATTACGTACAGTATGGTATTGTAATATTTTTACAGTAATATACTGTTGTTTAAAATGGCAGTCAGTTTCCTGTAAAAATAACAGTTTAATGCTGATAACTACCAGTATTTTACTGTAATACAACAGTGAATTTTAACAGTATGTTAATACTGTATGTTAACTAATATTTGTAGTCTCGAAAAGTCGGGGGTGTTTTGGAATCGTCACAACCCTACATCCTTCGTGTTAGCGCTATAACTCAAAAAATATTTCAGGGATCATTTTCAAATATTGTATACACATAGGCCTTAGTTTGAGGAAGAACTGGATTCATTTTGGGAAGGATTGGTTGTATATTTCCCATCTTAGGGACAAATTTCATGTCCAAAAAAACTTTAATTTTAGTTTCTCATTTTACTTTCTCTCCAAAAACGACCTTTTAACAAGATTGCATTTGAACACATCTTGATGACGATGACGTTCCATTTCTGCTTCTTCCGAATCCGGAAGTTACTGAATAGTCATTGAACGCATCGCTGACAGCTACGTTAGCGAGTTCAAAATGAGTTTGGTTTGATTTGTTGTTCACACATTATTACATTTATCAGAATCGCTAGTCGCTTTTTTAGAAGTTAAATAAGAGGGTCTGAAGAGTCGCGCGACAAAGCGTGAGCTCATCAACGCACTCGCCTGAGACTTAATGCCTCCGTGACCCAGTTTCTGATGACACCTAAAACATCCAGTGAGCGCCTCATTCCTTTTCAAGAACATTTGATCGGACTGCCTGTGATATTACTTACTGGACGGATGTTCTGTGGAGGAAATTTTAAATACTCTTTAATTATGGCTTTACCTCTGCTTTTTTCACACCTGTGTGTAGTCAGACCCTTTTTCAGGCGTTCTCTCTAAGTACGGCGTTTTATTTAATTCTGCATTGATGACACAGACTTATTTTTCCCTGATGCTTTTTGACGTGTGATTTTTTTAGAACGCTGATCTCAGCCACCGTCTGCAGGTTGTAACGACCACTCGAAGCTTAGATGTCGCAGCCAGCAGCAGGTTGTAGCCAGCCAGTAATATTAGGGGTCATTTTCCCACTCATGTCTGTAAGCCTGGAGACGATACTCACAAATTTCCTTGTGTGTTTGAGGTTCTGGGTGCTTGTGGCTGAGCGTTCCTTTGTCCGTTGCGCTCAGTGGCTGTTGAAATGGACCAGCCAGAGGAGAAGGTTCCAGCACTGGCTGGACATAGTATTTCAAATGATCTATATTGGTTTTTATGTGTTGACCCCTCATGCTCATCAGTTGTGCACATTTTCCCTCCAGTGCAACGATTATTTAGCCAACCAAGCATATCTGGAGCCAGCTTGCCCCTTTGTCTCTGCTCTTGTCAAATATTTTTTCTCAGGACAAGATCCCCGACAGAAAAGCTGTCCTCTTGGCCCTTCTCTTTCTTCCTTTTCTGGATCTTGTCCTGGCTTCTTTTTTTTTACATCAATAGAAACCTTACAATAAGTGGACTCTTAATTTGTGAGGCCTTCACACGTTTCCTCTTGAAGAAGCAGATTGTGGATTTTTTCCTGTGTGACCTGCAACAAATCGGTTAGTAAGTAGAGGACATAGGGTTAAAAAAAAGAAAAGATGAAAACATGAAACAAACAACTTACGTTGTACTCTTCTGGTACAACGTTCTAGGCAGTATTTATTAATGATCCTTTATTGATTATGTATTTTAGAAAATTAAAAGCTTACAGCACCTGGTATTCCCTGGCGGTCTCCCATCCAAGTACTAACAAGACCGTATCCTGCTTGGTTTCCAAGATCAGGCTTATTCAGAATGGTATGGCCTTAAGCTGTCAGAGCTCAATGTAAGGCAGTATTTATTAATGATACTCTATGGAGTATGTATTTTTGGAAAATAAAAGCTTATAGCGCCTCGTATTCCCAGGCGGTCCCCAATGTCTTTACTAACCAGGCCCTTTATTTCTTGGCTTCCAAGATCATACAAGATTGGGCTTATTCAGGGTGGTATGGCTGTAAGCTATCACACCAAAATGTAAGGTAGTATTTATTAATGATCCTTTATTGATTATGTATTCTAGAAAAATAAAAGCTTACGGCACCTGGTATTCTCCCATCCAAGTACAAACAAGCCCCAAAGCTGCTTGGCTTCTAAGATCGGACGAGATTGGGCTCATTCCAGCTAGTAAAGCCGAGAGCTACCACAGCACAATGTAAGGTATTAATGATCCTTTATTGATTATTTATTCTAGAAAAAAAAAAGCTTACAGCACCTGGTATTCCCAGGTGGTCTACGATCCAAGTTCTAACATGTCCTATCCTTCTTGACTTCCAAGATCGGACGAGATTGGGTTTATTCAGGGTGGTATGGCCGTAACCTAATGCAGCACAATGTAAGGCAGTATTTATTAATGATCCTTTATTGATTTTGTATTCTAGAAAAATAAAAGCTTAACGAACGTGGTATTCCCAGGCTGTTTCCCATCCAAGTACTAACCAAGCACTATCCTGCTTGGCTTCCACGATCAGACGAGATTGGGCTCATTCAGGTTGGTATGGCCGTAAGCTACAACAGCACAATGTAAGGCAGTATTAATTAATGATCCTTTATCGATTATGTATTCTAGAAAAAAAAAAGCTCACAGCACCTGGTATTCCCAGGTGGTCTCCCATCCAAGTACTAACCAGGCCCTATCCTGCTTAGCTTCCAAGATCAGACGAGATTGGGCTCATTCCGGGTTGGTATTGGCCCTAAGCTACCACAGAACAATGTAAGGATGTATTTATTAATGATCCTTGGTTGATTACGTATTTTAGAAAAAGAAAAGCTTACAGCACCTGGTTTTCCCAGGTGG